>JANSTU010032774.1:0-11836 GCA_027564075.1 Bolitophila hybrida
GTTAGTTGAAAAGTCAAACCGTTTGTGTTTTATTAAAAAAAAAAGTTGAAGCGCACCTATTGAAAAACCCTTTACTACTTCAGTATAGTCATAATCGCTTGCACACATCATATTTTGTTCATGTCATAAACAACTGGAACAATTTACAATTTTCTTCCAAAAATTCCCGCTCTGTAAGTAAAAAAGTATTTATATAGCTTTCTATTATCTCAATCTTAATTGTTCATAATTAATGTAATTACCATCTTATATGTTCGATCACCCACACAAGAAAAAACCATGACTAAATTTTATTCTACTCTTATTTCCATTATATAAACGAACTCAATTGTAAATTTTATTTTTAAGTAATTTAATTTGTTATTTTATTAACATGAATAAATAAATAATTACACATAACTATTTATGTAACACTTTCCATTATACAAATAAATATTGTACAAGACAATTGTCCCGAATTGCTAAAAATATCTTTATAGAGAATTTCTCGAGCATTCCTTCGGGAAATCTAGTCATGTTTTTTCTTCTTTAAATACGGCCGTTTATGGCGATTTGTCTTCTCATAAAACTATCCAATCAATGAATATTATTCCATCGCATCGCTAAACCTAATTAATTTAAAAATATCTATGATAAATAATTATATCAAAATATATCAAAATAAAAACGATAAAACTTGTTGAGTAATAATACAAACAAAACAAATAATACTTTATATCACTATCTCGGTCGAATCATAGAATAATTATCTGCTGTATATATATATATATTCATCTCGAAATTACGCCCTATTTCTTATCTATATAAATACATTTATATTTATATGTATATATTATATATTTGGAAAAACCATGCACAAAAAATCATCTCATTGGATCCTGTAATCCCTTGCGGATTCATTGACCATACAAAAAATACAAACTGAAAATTATTTTCTGAAATGTTGAATAGTTGAAAATACGCGTGCGAAAATCTTCGTCGTACAGTATATTTTCTATAAAGACGGTTGCTGGCGAGGAAAATTAAATGGAAAAGTCGTTATAGGGTAAGCTGCGTTTACAGTTTTAGTGCCTTGCGCGAGCGCTCGTTCCTCTATAGCAAACTCGTCTCATTCAAATTGAAAATGTTGTTAAATTAAATGTTTACACATAAAACAACGTGTATACTATCTACAATCTACATATAAGCATAATATATGTTATATACATGAATTAGAGTAGGAAAGTCGAAGAGCGATGAAAAACTGTTACACTGAAGCAATATATATTTATATATATATATATATATACCTATGTAGTTTGTGCTATACGCACAGAGACTATAAAAGAAGCGCGATAAGAAGGGTCCTTGGCTGCGGCTTAAGTGTTTTCAACCTTTTGATCACTTTGTTCTCGATCTCGAGAGTTCCAGCGCGCGTTTATATAAATAAACACGAAGAGTTGTTAAATTTGAGTTTTTGTGCTGACAACATCAACAACAAAAACAATAATAAAGAGTATAGCGGATATTTTGCAAGAAAGATTTACAATTAAGCAAGGCATTGTAAACGTGCTATCGAACAATGGACAAAATCTTTGCGAATGAAGCGTAAAATATGTAAGAAAATTCTAGTTAGATAAATATTGTCAATCTAATCACAAGCGTCAGCTTTTTTTATAAACTCGTGTATTTTAAATGTTATATTTGACCGTATAATGGAAAATATGTATGTAATAATGGTAATATACTTTGGCAACCCTTACAGTTACAGTTATAGTCCTGGAGATTGTGGAGTCCTTATATACATACATACTATACATAATCGGTAATGGAGCCACTGGTCCGGACAATTATTGTTCGCTTTATTTATGTTGTAATATATGCATCATGTGTGTATATGTGCGAGTGTGTTTACTCTGAAACTAAACACACACACACACACACACACACACACAAACATATACCGCCCGAGCTGGAGATATGTTTTGCTAATCTCTGGGGTGAAATACATTAGGCAGAAACAGAATATAATTAAATTAAGGATGCGTAAACAATGGCACACGCTTTTCCAGGCTAGTGTACATAATGTGCTGCTTCTAGAGGTGGATAAAATGTATAATCAATGTTAAACGGTTTATATTTATATATATATATAAATATATATACATAATGATATGTATATTTGTTATGTGTACACTTTGTATGCGTGTGTGTACAGCCGGAAATAGAAAGTTATGTGTATATTTTGAGAGAGAATTTATTAACCCGCCACGGTGGCGGGGCTGTGCGGCAGATATGCGGGCCACCGTTTATGCATAATTTATGGGCGCGATAATGGGGTTAGTCGAAAATCCTACAAACGATTATTATTACATAATATGGGCACACATAAAGGTCTCTGGTGCACATAATATTATAATAGAGAGTTATAGAATCGTTGTGCCTTCATTATACGTTGCCGAACTTTCAAAATTTAAGGTGTGCTTCGCAGATTAGGTATACATTATATTAATCGTGTGCATGAAAGCTTTCTAAAGCTTCAGCCACGATTTTTATAAATTGTTTAATTGAGTATATTCAATCGTACACGGACGCAAAAATGGCACTTGTTAAGTATCAATAAAAATAAAAAGAATAGTAAACATATTTATATTATACAAATTGTCTGACCAGTTGGAAGGAAATCTTGCTTTCTGGTGCTCGACGTAAAATAAGGTTGTTTTCTAATACCGTTATGGACGGTCGATAGATCTAAGTTAATTAATCAGTTTAGATAGCCATAGCCATAGCCGAGTGGGTTATCGCATGGCATGGGAGGTCGCCGGTTTGATCGAATTATCTCAAAAATATGTACATTTTGCTCTGCGTCACAAATATATGACAAATTCCATGTCTGCACCAGATTCAAACTCGCATACTTTTCGCATGTATTTAGGAATGTGGAATGAATTAGTGAATGGAGGATTCAATGTCTCCGCTCCTCACGCAATTCAGACTTTCTTGAATTCATATTTTGTGGATATGATATAGTTTACCCTACTGTGACCGGTTAGGATCTCGCAGACTAACGGTGACCAAGATTAATCGCTGCTTTGTTTTTTTTTGGAACATGGTTTCTTCAAGAACTGTTTGGATATTGCATTCCAGTGATTTATGTGTCATGTATCCACTCCTTGGTCCTGTACGTCCAAGGAAACCCGATTCACTGACATATTTGCAAGAGCTTTTTCAGCTTTCGTCACAAGCATATGCAGAGCAGACTCAACGAACTTTCCAGTCTGGTAAGCGTGTTGCTTACTATGAAGAGGGTGATTAGGTAGAATCTCATCTCTAATATGTCTGTTGATTAACCATTTAATATAAGAATAAGGAGGTCAAACTAGTAAGTCTGAAGGACTTAGTTGTCGCATGTACGGTCCGACCGGGTTTCGTAGTGAAGGCGACGCGTTTGTAGGCAAAGGCCAGACATCGTACTTTCGAGCATTGAATCAATTAGATTAGATCAATGCTATTATGTAGAACTCCAGGGGATTTGAATGGCAAAAATATTTTGTCTCCCAAATTAGTTTTTCTTCATTATTATGGATATCGCCTCTCTTCAGGGGTTATGTTATTAGGATACTCCTCGTTATCAACAACATAACGTTTTCAGCATAAAGCGTGAACTCCCTCAACTTATTCGCAACGCACAACCCAAGATAAGAATATGTTGAAATATCCCAATGTGCTTTCTTTGCATAACGTCAGATCGAGAACTTATTGTATATTACAATTTACAAAAGACAAAAGCGGGTTCAACGCCATTACTAACGAAATCCAATTTTGTCCCTGCCAGACTGTCAAGAAGGGCTTTTCCCCCTGGATTACAGTTCGAACTGGCCCGTACTAAGTTATGTGAGTTTGAATCTCAGCCAATAACCAAGGAGCACCAGGTTACCAACCTCGTCCCCAGGAGGAGAAGTGGGAAAAGCATATAAGCAGAGGCAAAAATGCTCTTTTTTATTCCACCCGATAGGAATTTTCGCTGAATTGAGCGATCAACGTGGCCTTAAGTAGTGCAGGCCCTAAGCTTTAAGGATTCAATAGCCAAAAAATGTAGCCACATTTGTTTCATTTATTAGTCCAAGGTTCTTGGATAAGTACGAATTTAGTGTGCCTCAAATTTAGCAAGCGACTTAGTTCTGCGGTCGCTGCTTTACTGTGTTGAAAAATAATTTGAGTTTTTTTATTAGATAAGCCATTATGGAATCCTTTTTTTAATATATTTACGATATTTTTGGACATTTTAGAAATTTTAAGATTTTTAGAAAAAAAATTTCACATGCGATTATCATGTACTAAAACTTTTAAAAGATTTAAAATTACAAATTTTGAGCGTGAATACAGCAGATTGTCTGATATGATTGCTTCATATTAACAGCATGTGCGATGGGTATCGATGGTTTTTGGCCAAAAGTATAGTCGGTTTTTCCGTTTGAAAATTATACTATCAGCACTGCTTTTAATTGATTTGGCTAATTCTTGTGATGATATATCGGAGTTTCCTATTTTGGTTCAGAACATTTCGGATTCGGAATTCCATCCCAATGCAGAGCGAGAATCGTAAACCCATCAGCGGATTTTATCCTATTTGAATAGTTCTCGGAATAGTTGTTAAAATTGAATTCCATAAGTCTTTTTTCAAAATCAGCGTACAGGTGCCATCTAAACTAAACATTTTTGTTTGCTCTTTCAATATTTTCTAATCAATTTAGTTATATATCGACATACATTTTGTTTTTGTTTAGCAGACCAACATAAATATTTTTACATGTCAAAATATGCACTTATTATTTTTTGTAGTTTCACCCGCTTATCTAATTGGGAGCACCGGGCATGTACGTTATCTTGATACTCCAGTAGTACACTACCATAATTGTTCCGAGTGGCTGTCGAGACTCAATTAATTTAATTTAATTAAAATCTCAATTATGCCCATATAATTAAATAAAAAAGCACTATTTTTGTTATTTTTAGTACACTAAACTTTAATTTACTAGTACCCATTAAATTGAGAGCCCAAAATATATCGAAAAGAAAACCAATTATTTGTATTAGTCAATACATCGTGTAATTAACCCGTTTTTCCGGATTAATAGAGATACATTTTTGTTTAGCTGGCCGGCTAAGGCTATTTAGTAATTACCCTCTCAAAAGTTCCATAAACCCTACTTAGATTAATTCACTTTGTTCCCGTATGTCGAAAAAAATGCGGTTTATCAGGAACGTATTTCATGTAGAATGCATCTACGCGGATAATGTTTGTAATTTTAAAAGCGAGTGAGGAAATGATTTTGATAGCTTCATATATTAAGAGATATTTATATTAAAATAAATAAATAAATAAAATAATACAATTCATTCTAAAATATTATAAATATAAATATTCAAAAACAAATTATTACATTTTATTAATAAAATAATTAAATAAAAGTAGTTTTTTAATGGCCAATATTTAATATACATACATTTTATTATATATACATATATTTTAAAGATTTAACAAAGAACATGACATGAAAATAACAATGTACATGAAAATAACAAATAAATGTATTATTAAATAATGGCTTTCTGTAGAAATGTGCACTATATATCTAATTTAAGACGCATCAGTACAGCTAAGAGTTATTCTAGGTTTTAGGAAAATATTTAATTTTTTTTAATTAAATCTTAAATAAACATGAATTGTACCAATAATGTGTATAAAGAATAAGAAAATACTTGTTTAAATTATAATATACATGGAGATAATTCCGGAAAATGTTGTATAAAACAAAAAAATGACATGTTTATATTTTGGTATTTTAAATGGCTCTCAATTTACTTGCAAATTGGATTTTGGAGTTCTATAAATTAAAAAAATGCCAGACCAGATCGTTATTACCAAATCACGAAAATATCTCTGAAGACAAACTTCCTGTGCAAAGTAATTCGACAATTGGTTAGATATTAAAAAACCTTTTCAATAATACACAAAATATTTGTCTCGTTACTTCGTATACGTGATATTTTAAATTTGTATTTACATGCGCCAATTTTTTTTCATTTTATTTAACATTTTAATCCGCTCATGTCCAACATTGAACATACATTGTGAAAAAAACTGTTTGTTTTGAAACAGGTGCACGAGAATGGAAGCGCAGCAATGCACTTCAATCGTGATCCTATATATATGAATATGTGCATGCAAATCGGTTGCAACGCTGTGATTGCAAAAAATATCTTTTGAGTGTGTTTTTGAGCATGTGTTTGTGCTGGCTGTGTGTGTAACATTTTCAACTTTTTTTAATTCATACATGCTCGCGCGCGAGAGTGCTTACTCGACAATAGACGTGAGCCAGCAAAAAATCACAAAAAAAAACTCTTCATCTGAATATCTATTATATTCATGCTTACATATAATAAAAATAGAATATAGATATATATGTTACAAAGTTCAAAGTTCTTCATATAGTTCGTCTGTAATAGGTATATATTAATATATATATATATATATATATACAGAATATGAAGTACTACGCTGATGCTGACGCATCCGGCAGCACACAAAACACAAGGGTTGCGCGTCGTCAGAAATTTTCCGGCAATGCGCACTCTTGAAATAAGTGCAGAAAAAAAAATGAAATGCTTGTTTGCTAAAATTTTGGCTGAGCATCTGAAAACGTTATTTGAGTCTGCACTGCACGTGGCATTCAATTTCTATACTTTTGGCAAAGATTTTAGCGGGTGGTTCTACAAAATTATTAAAAAATATGTTTAAAAAGATTATGATAAAAAAATCGTACAACTTTAAAATAAAAATATATACTGTGTAATCAAAATATATAATATACGAGCAGGTGAACATATTTCTCCCCCTTAAACATCTCTTTTATAAGAAAAATCAGTCTGCACTGTGCACAGCAGGCAGTAACACGCATCCGAACATAATATCAATGATTTTGATTGTGAATGCATTCAACACCTTTGTGTCCTGCTTCACGGGATGCTTGAGAAAATTGCATTGTGCTGTGCGCGTCTTATGGGAAAAACGATAACAATGTGCAAAGCGTCTGGAAAATACTTTGGCCGACGCAAACAGAATTTATCGATTTAGTTCTCTATCAGCATGCACAGAAATAAAATCCGAATCTTGTTTAACAAAAATAAACTCACCTTTGCTAGAGCGTGTATTTCATTTACCAGGTATTTAATATAAAGCTTTGTAAAAGAAGAAATAAACTCAGTTAAAAAACCATGGCAGAACTCATCAAAGGTACCAAACCACATTCTCAACAAATGACTCATCGGTCATTGCTTCATTATTATCCAGATTTCAACAAATATAAATTAACTTTAGCACACGCACGAGAACGCCCAACTGATGCCCAACAAAAAGCTTATTTCGCTTGTGACTGGGTTGGGCAGAGCTTCGCGCGCATAGCTAAGCAATTAATGGAATTTCCAAACTCGTTTGTGCCCCAATATCGAGCACAAATTTACACTGATGCGCTGCGGCAACCCCAACATACGCAACGCTGCATAAAATGTAGCACATCCACGAATATGCAAAGCGTACAAACAGATTCAGCCTCACACACTCAACTCATATACAAATACATACACATTCCAAATTGCATTTATATTGCTGGAACACAAGTATACTATATTTTGCACACACACATGCGTATGTTTTGAACAAGAATCTAGTATGGTAGTAAATACAAATATCCATGCATTTATATTCGAATAAGTCTGCATATGAAATTAGTTTGATCGGGATGCAGCAGTGCTACAGATACACATCCTGTACAGTATATATATATATATATATGTATATATGATTTGGGTGGTATTGTACTCAGTCCAATCGATATTTCCGGCGCTCGTACAACCCACAAACAGAATGCCATCCTACAAAATATTAGACATTGTATGTTGTATAGGTATATTATATTGGAAAATATATGCATATAAGTATATAATATATATATATATATATATATTCTTGGAAGGAGTGCCGGCCTTTTCATATTGACAATCAGAATCTTCGCTCACATACAAAGAAAGTATATATCATGCACAATGCATTGACTACATACATAAAATATGTGTTTTGAAAATAGTACATTCGAATTCAAAAATATACTATAACTGTATAATACACTGATTGAAATTTTACCCGCAGCAGGTTATCCAATGCATAATTTATTTAAAATGATGGCACGCGTTGTAGCATTCTGCGCGTTGGGTTGACAAACATAATTCACTTGACACAGTAAACAAAAAATAACAAAAGGAAACGTTTCGCTAAACAGGTTGGGAAAATGCTCGTCACAATGGGAATGATTTGAAACCAGGAAAACCGACTGCAAATTGGGACTGAGAGCAACTGTAATATTTATGTAATAGAATATTATATTCAAAGTACCAATATTTGCACTCAAATTTATTTGTAATGTTAATTCCTAAGCAAATAAGCGTGTCCATTTTCTTTAAATTTTGATTAAATCAAATATTTCTGTTTTGATTTGAGCTTGACTTAAAATCAGATGTTTTTGTAATCATTTGCTTACATCTGCACGCAGTTTTAGAGTTTTTTCAAGGAAAAGTTCATAGATGCCATTTTGGTCAAAAAATGTTTCCGAAAAAAAATGTGTTTTCATTTATAATATTTGTATTTGTCTTCCACTTAAATTTAAATTGAAATTGAAAAAAAATATTGAAATGGTTTTATTCATATTTTCATTTGTTTTTTTTTATTAAAACGTGTAATTTTCAAAAGATATTATTACAAAATCTTATTTACATCTAAAACATAATTAAAAATATCTCTTATTTATTTTTAAATTTTCATAATTACATTATCTTACATTTATAAAAAAAAAAAGAATTATTTACGAATTACATTTACGAATGAAATATGGTATTGTGATAAAATATTTCATTATCTACACATATTGCAAAATTTTATTAAACATATTTTAGAATTATGTAGTATTTTCCGTTGGCAACAATGTAAACGTAATTTAGCAACATTCCTTCAAACTCTTCGACTAACTTCGAAGCATTTTCCTAGTGATACCCTAAGATATTCGATTGGATTAAGGTCTGGGCTAGAAGCCATTCCATAACATCGATAGATTTATTGGCTAGTCAGACCTTGTTGGTTCTCGCAATATGAGCTCAACTTTTCAACTGAATTTAATAGGTTTTATTCGAGAATTTCTTGGTATTTTTGAGTATTGACAGAAAATGATGTGTAAATTGCTCACACACTATTTGCACTCATGTATCCCCACACCATAATACTTGTAGAAATTGTACGTCCGTTTAAGGCAAGAGTGCGCTTTTTACGAATCCGTTTTTTTAATTGAATGCGTATTTAGATGGAACAAAAAAACTTATATGTACTTTCGCGACGATTTTGTATCGCGACGTTTGTGTACCAAGACCTATTAGGCCACGACGTGATCACTACACGATGTTTTAGGCTAGTCTCTCCAAAGACTGTCTTTACCTAGGAACCCAGTTCATGCGTTCTTGGCCCATTTCAATCTCCATTTCCTCTGCCATGTATTTGATAATCAAATACAATTCATTGAAAAATGCTATTCAAAAAAATGGAACAGCAAAATTCAAGCTTATGGATGTGTTAACGACAGGTCTCCCAGGAAACGTCCAGATTTGATTCCTTGATCGACATTTTAAAACAATAACCTTTTGCAATACTCCCGTATGTCATGTATACATGTATACGACCACATTTGTACAATGTTTTTGGTTTGAGAATACCATGTTTAAATCAAATAATAAGTTTATTTAAAAAAAAAATACATAGCATTTTTGCTAAAACAACAATAAATCATAAACAAATGTATTTTTATTAAATTTGGAAATAAATCCAATTCATTAAACACATTTATATCACCATAAAAAAAAACTTCGATTAATTTTATGTGTTTTTAAAATTTCAAAAATGTTGCCGTACGTAAAATTTTTATTGTCTATACCTTATATTATTTTAAAATAAAAAAAAATGGATGATTAGCTAAAACCTGACATTAATACTGTTTCAACTCTTCATTTTTAGTTACAATTCAATTGATACATCGTTCTACTACATCATTGACCCACTTTAATTTCGCTTAAATATATTCATTGTTGTCAGACCATGTTTGCTCGAAAAATATTTTACGATACCGGCGTAAAATATATATGATAAATTGTGTTGTGTTTTAAAAACCCATAGTGTTATATTTTTTTTAGATATAATTTATTACGCCCGTCTTAATATGTGATGTTCACGCATCTGAAAGTTGGAGCATCTGAGCCGGACTCGTTTCATTTAAAACAAATATAGGCAGGAAACAACCTGAAAATTCTTTGTATTTGAAAATACTAAATCTCTTATAAGCTATTGGAATATTTGTATATTATTATTTTTAAAACTTTTTATTCGGGCTTTACAAAACGCTTGTACCATTGCAGCTTTTTCGTCTAAACGCACCATATGATACAAAAAATTCTACTTCTCATTTAAATGCCTGTAAACAAAGCTGAAATTGTTCTCGGCAATGTTGTGAAGATTTAAAAAAAAATATGTTTTATTTAAAAAAAATAAAAATAAAAAATAAATATAATTTTTTATTATTAGGCTTTGCTATCAATCGATATTTGTTTGAATATTTCGAAGCACAAACACTAACAAAAAGATGACAGTTCACCAAACAATCACAAAAAAGCAGCGTTTTTTCTATAATTTTTTTATAATTTTTTCGGCAATTCCGATTCTGTCCTATAATTTTAGTTTCGTCACTCCATAAGACGTTTTCTCCAAAAATGAAATGAAATATTCGTACGCACATCTGATTTTCGAGACCTTGGCTTTCGACTCATGCCCTTAATAAATATATAGGTATTCTCAACACATTATTTAATTGCATTGAAAACTTTTTTCGAAATGAAATGTGCATTACTTTAGAAATTTCGGTCCTTTTGTCCCATTTTAAGTAAATTGTGCCATTTATATGTCTTCTTGAAATCAGCATTGTGTACGCAAATATAAAGCAATACATAACGAAATCTTTGAGCGCTGTTGATGAGACAAAAAATCCTTCGACAATCAGAGAGAAAACTTGCATTTCTAAACAAAATAGTTTGAAAATAGTAAAAGTTTATGCGTAATTTAAGATTGTGCCATTGTAAGTCGATTTTTTTCATTTACGGGTCGTGCCCACGATGACGTTTTTTTCGACGCATTGCAGTTGAAAATCAGAATTTTTGATATAAAAAGGAAAATAGTGATAATATTTTCGATTCATTTAAATAATTATCATTTTGTTAAAAAAGTAAGACCAACCCGATTCCCTATTTTGTAAACAGTTTCTAGAATACATTTTGTTTAGCCCACAATGTGTTAGACCGGTTGGAGCTATTTAAACAGAATCACTCATAATTATACGAGTTCTATCATAAAATAATTTCGGCGAAACCAGTCGGCCACTTTCTTCGAAACAGTGAATAAATCCGATTTCATTATTATGTATGTATATATGCAAAACATTTTATCAATCGTATATTGGTATTAAATGCCTGGTCGTTTCCATACTTTTTTTAATAATAGATCTTAAACCTTCCTCCATATAGACAGGCAAGAATAAAAAAAATATCCTTTATATTGAGTATTTGGAAAGAATCCTTTCGCCACAATAACGCTAGATTTTTCAATGTCTGAAATTAAATATTTGGGCTTTGGTTTTTTTTACATATGAGGCAAAATTGAACTGGAACCGCCACCGCAACAGCAAAGAAGTTGATTTAACAACCTTGACTT
>JANSTU010032785.1:0-11834 GCA_027564075.1 Bolitophila hybrida
GCCAGACAGCGCACAATTATTTTGCATCACACAAAATATTGTCGTTTTATTTTTTTAAATCTAAAAAAACACAAGCATATATATATATAATCATTTTCTCATGCTCTGTAAAATTGTTAATTATTAGAATTTTAGAGTTCTTTTTGTGATAACACACGCTAAGATATTCGATATGAAATGTATTTACCGGCCAGACAGCGCACAATTATTTTGCATCACACAAAATATTGTCGTTTTATTTTTTTAAATCTAAAAAAACACAAGCAGCAAGAAAGAGAGGAAGATATACACAGAAAAGAAACCGTAACACTAGAGAAAACAAAACGCATTTTTATAAGGCTGAGAAAGGGTATAAATAAAAAATGTAAAAGATTTGTGTGCGTGTGACACATTTTATTCATATATTGTATGTAAATTTAGTATTTCTACAAGACACACACACTCACACAAGCGCGCATAATAAAACACATGCATATATAAAAGCACAAAACAAATAGATAAAAACAAAGTCCACGAAGCACACTCACTTCACACATTGAGATTTTGATCTGACAATATGGCAATATCCGGCGAGAATCTAAAGATTTTTTTTTATTAATTTACATTTGGGTTTAGAAGAGTAGAAAGTCTATAAGATCGTTATACAATGTGGGTGTAATGTCGACGAATTGTGTTTTTTGGATTGCTAAGATTGGCTAATGATTTTAAATGTTCCATTCAGGTGAGCTGCCATTATGCGGAGCGGAAAAAAATATTGTATTAGCGATTGGCAAATGTGGTCAGGATAAATCAGAAAAATCAGAAATCAATCAATGACAAGGTCTTACGACCTGGATTTATACCGATAACAAAACATTCGGTTTAGAGCTTTGGACATTTCAACAAGACTCGGCATCTTTGCACCAATATTACCGGTAATCGACCGCCTGGTACGGTTGTCTCATCTCGCGTCATCAGGATTGCGAAACTTTCTAGATACATAACCGTCTTTCATAACCTCTGGAAGCGGTTCACGTTTATATTTTGGATTAGGCCTTATATTATTATTACCTCGTGGTCATCTTGTTGTCTGGGGTTTGCTGAACTAAGCCCTTCGACGTGAAGATCATTAGCGCTTCGACTAGATGTCGATTATACATTGCCTAAGACCCTTTCATTTACTGAAATCTGTCCTCTTTTCCTGACGTTGTACTGGTGTTCGCCCAACATTTCCTTTAGTTCTTAACTTACACTCATCCGACCTATGGTTGGCAGCGAGAACCATCCGATGACCGCGATTCAGGAGTAGCCTCGTTTATGTAAACCTCGGTTTGCCGAAGAAGATCTTTTGCGGGTCTTACTGCAACAGTTTCGACATGGATGGGTTGCAAATTGGACTTTGTGGACAACCTCGTTTCTTTCGTCTCTGAAATATTTTCACCAGCTGAATCCAAGAATAAATATAAAAAGTGGTTTAAAATGCGTAAATGGAAATCAAGAGTTACTTAAAATATAAACTGAAAAATCCTCGTCAATGTCGTTGTTGTGCATTAGGAATTCTAGCCAGAAGATCAGACAGTAAATAAAGAATATTAAGTGAGCCTTGTGCGGCTTCGAAAAGGACCAAATTTGTTGGTCACAGACCAAAAACTCAACAAATATAATCGAACAACCGAACCGAATTTACCTGATACAGCTTCTAAAACCTCAATTATCACTTCGAGGCTATCATTTCCAGTCTATAAAACGTATAAAATAAACATCTTGCCGAAAAATGTATTTACAAAATGTTTTCATAATAGGATTATTCTTTGGAATAAGTGTATTATTTCGGCCGAAGCCGTCTTAGTATAAGGAGTACACAATTGATTAAAAACTTTCTTTTAGACAAAATCTCACGATTAGGTATTATGACCACATTAACATGACAAATGATAAAACTATTTAATTTAACATTTTACACCATAAATTGTAAGCGATCTAAGAATTTTACAGAATTGCAATTCCCCTAAATGTATTTTAAAAAAATGCGTGAACAATTATTTTCGTTTTTATTTGCTCCGAATTATGTTCAATATTAAAAAATTACAAAAAAATACCATTTTCGATATTAATTTGTCCATCACATCTCTCACACTCACATCATATCACCAAATATCTTTGTCACCACATAAATAATTTCTCCCAAAGCGAACAGAACCAAATGAAAATATACACAAAGAGATAGCAAATAATTGAGAAGAATAAGGAGAAGATAAACCATATACTATTTTGCATAAAAATAAAACAAGACAAGATAAAAAAACACCAATTCACAATAACAAGTAATAGCGACACATATTACACACCATTTTCACCCGAAATATATACACCATACATTTTGCATTAGACACACTTCATGTACAAATTAATATTATACACACAAAAAAATAATATAAAAACACAAATAATACAATACTAATCTTAATCTTGAATCTAAATTATGCTTTGATGTTCAAAAAAAATGTTTAACCTACATAATATAAAAAAATACTAACCTGTAAATAGTTTCAGTATATACATTTAATAAAATATGAGTATACAAATATAAAAAAATATATAAAAACAAACAATAATAAACATAATACTAAATAAGAGAAGAAAAAACACAGCAACAAAACAAACTACCACCACAAATCAAATGTATATTTATTGCAAGAGAAAAATTATTTCAAACACAAAAAAACTGTAGCCGCATTTAAGCAAAAAAAAAAACACAAAATGATGGGAAAATAAAGATAACTATAAACATATTGTGGATTAAGTGTTTAAATTACTAAAAAAAATGTCTTGTTTTTTTGTTTATTTTTTTTATTTTAAGCTCATTATCATTGTCTTGTAACATTTATAATTTTTTATATTTTTTATGATTTGTCCTAACTTTTTAATTTCATTTCATCCTGCAATCTTTCTCTCCTTATTTCGTTTCTAGCTCTTTGGAGAGTTCATTTCATCGCAATACCCCAGCTGCTCCGCTTCTCCGCAAAACCACGTCTGTACCGCCCGAAAATAAAATGAACAACCAAAGCACAGATAAACTAAGATCACAACAGGTAAGACAAAGCGCAGACGTTTAATCTGTTCGCCAGTAACCGGAGCATGTATGCGCACCAAAAAAAACACACTAACCTTGTGCGTGACGGATCTTAATATCAACCCAGGAACAAAAACAAATACTAATCGCATCCCCTTACAAATTAAATACATTTTTTTATTATTTATACATATAAAACACCTAATACACGACAGGTAACATGTGATCTTAACACCAAAAAAAACGACAACAAAACAACAAATCACAAATTTTATACAATGACATACATTTTTTTAAACTTATATAGTATATAGTTTTAGAAATGGATAATTAGAATATCAATAAAACAATGTATATACAAATTAAAACCGTATCTAACCTTATTGTTTATTATGTGAGAACTTAGTAAAGAATATAAATAATATAGTAAACTGGCCAGTAGTTTTTAACGTATATTTCTAAATATTAAGATTTTTATACTTTATTAGTTGTAATTAACTCATTCCGATCTAATATAAATTTATTTTCTAGATTCAAATTAAAGTGAATTAAAAATTATCTCTTACCTCAAACATAAAAGTCCCTTAAAAGGGTGAAGGCAACCACACCATACAGTGAAATTAAGCGAACAAACCTACAAATAAAATAAAAAATTATTCCAAAATTTAAAATAAATACTTCCCAAATCTTCAAAAAAAGACACATAGAATAATTTGTACTAAATTTTGTTTGTACAATTTTGAATTTTCCCTGTACATATTTGAATGACAACAACAAAAGTTTTAAAAGGTTTTTTTTATTGATGTGTATTGTTTTTACTACCATTTTGCTAAAACAAGGGGTTTCCCATACATAATTTGATTCCAATGGCTCTTTGTGAAGAATGTAGTAAAATGTGATGCAATTCACCAGGAATTAAAACGAGCTTATATCCTATAGATTTTATTGTCGATCAATAATTGGCCAATTTAAATATGTGTACTATATTATTTATTATATTCCTTAATTTGTATTCTAACCAGCTCGCCGCCTGCCTATATATTAAGTACGTGTCCATCAGTGTTCAGTTTCGATAAATGTGAGAGACTCCTAACACTATATACTTTCTTGGACACTTATTTTCAGGTTTCCATTGCATATGCTTCTGTATCGGCCAAGAAGAAGACACCACGCAGCCAAAGCCCCTCGAAGACACAATCAACAGTACATTTTCTCGAAGGGCTTAAGGCAGTGGCTGCTTTAATGGAATTAAAAGACTCAAACTGTTCCGCAACTAACAATTATTGTAGTGCTAGTAGTTATAGTAGTGTTAGTCGTAGACGCAGCAGTAGTTGCAGTACATCGGATCGTAATCTTAGAGTGACAAGTGAGAAAGAGAAAATATCTAAAGACGATGGTCTGACTGATGTAGCTTTAGATAGTCTAGTCAGTAGTGGTATTGGACGGCGGCAACGCCGATGGTCCGATCAATTGGATACGGTAATGCTTTATCAAACTAAAATTTGTAATCAATTCATACAAGTGGCGCAACATAAAGCTTAAAATTAAAAATATCGTTCATAAATCATACAACTTTAACTTTCGGTCTATCCCTATCTGCTGCATGGTTGCTAAGCTTTGCTCTTTATCAGGCATATACTTTTTTGAGAAACTTGTTCTAACACTTTTTTTGATAATCCAGAGCTGCCCAGATACGACGCCTACAAGAACGGCAGACAAAGACAACACCATGCACATAGAGAACCAACCGACATCACCATGCACGCCAGACAGTAAGAAATCCATGTGGAACTTCAGCGTCACAAAACTGTCACCACGACGCTCCATTGACATATCAAATCTCGAAAAACAAAACCTGAAGAAACAACAGCAGCAGCAACAGAATTCCAACGCTGATTATGTTAATCTACCGGTCATCTTTAATTCATCACTAGTCGTACAAAATGGAAATAATTCTCCTACAACACTTCATCCGGTTGTCAATAATCAATCGACCGCACAACAGGCACCAGAGATTGTGTCACGTTCACCTGACTGTGTCATTCAGGCCGGCTCGACGGCTGTGCTAAGCTGTCGTGTACGCAATCACGAAAATTCCAAGATCGCATGGCGCAAAACTGAACCAAATCCAGCACCTATAAATCAGTCGAGTAAATTCAGTTTCTCGGTAACGAACAGTGGTGAGGCTCGTCTGGTTATCGCTCAGATAACAATGTCTGACAGTGGCCTGTACGTGTGTGCTGTATCGAATAGATATGGTATTACACAGTGTACAATGGGTTTGACAGTGCTTTCTACACTGAAAACGCTTGACGAGTCAAATATAGAGGTACTGAATACGACATCGGTACGTATTAGCTGGGATACAGGACGAAATTATTATCTGGAGTACTGTCGTATTGGTACGGTGCAGTGGGTGCGCAGTGAAGAGCAGCCTTTGCGCGATCGACACGTTTTATCTGGACTTACGCCCGGTGAAAGTTACACTTTTCGAGTTGTTTGTCCAAATTCTGGAGTTGCGAGTCTACCGAGTCCAACAGTGGTATTGCCATTGACCGAAACACATATGTGGCAACAGCAACAGTTTGCCATTCGGTATTCACCACTGTCAGAGCTGGGTCGCGGGCGATTCGGCATCGTTCGATTGGCTAGCGACGCAGTGACTGGTCAACATGTGGCACTTAAGCAGATCTCACGACGATACCAGGATTTGGATACTACTAAGGAGGAGTACAAGTTAATGGCTTCGGCACAGCATCCACATGTGGTGCGTGGACTAGCTCTATTTGAAAATGCGCCAGGACTGGGTGTAGACACGATTGTAATGGAACTGTGAGTAGAGATATGAAAATAATGTTATGATAATATAATTATTTTTTCTATCATTTTAGTGTCCAAGGACCACTGCTGTTTGCCTTCGTATGTCAAAGTGAAACATACTCTGAGTTTGTGGCCCTCACGTACATGCGTCAGTTGGTCAATGCTCTGCATTGGCTGCACAAGCGTACAATCGCTCATCTGGACCTCAAGCCAGAGAACGTAATGATAAATATATCCGGCAGTCCACAGTCGGCCACACCAACACTGAAGCTCATCGATTTCGGTGAGTCGGTGCGATGTATAAATCGTGACATAGTCCTTCCACCGTCAAATCTCGAGTTTGCTGCCCCGGAAATGGTAATGGGTCAACCATTAAACGAATACACGGACAGCTGGTGTTTTGGCATACTGCTGTATGTTTTTCTCAGTGGTGTGTCACCGTTTCTGGATGATTCAATTGAGGAAACAACATCAAACATTCTAAAGTGTGATTTCTCATTTCCTGACGAATATTTCCATAATATCTCAAACGATGCTAAGAATCTTCTCACTCGTCTGCTGGTACTACAGGCTAGCAGTCGTGCCAGTATGGCAGAGTGCCAGCAGTCCTCGTGGTTTATGCAGGTAATTCAGAAATATCTCCATTATTCGAATATATATGTAATTATAATTTATTTGTTGCCTTGCAGGAGCCACAGCGCAAGCCCATACCAAAAACCCGACTGGAGTACTTCAACGAACGACGCATGCGTAGCTCCGCCACCATGTTGCAACAGATTAGCTTTAAAAATGCATAAAATCACAAACTAATTATATATAATAACAATCACATGATACTCAGTCAACTGCATGCATCACATCTGATTCAGATTCATTTCTGGGCAACAGTAATCGTTTGTCACAAATTTAATATGTATTTTTTTTTTAACTTTCTATTCGATTTTTTTTTTTCGTTTTTTGTTTAACTTAGTTTTTCTGTATTATTTTGTAAATTAAGAGAAAAGAACGCTTATTGTTTTATATTTTAATAGTACTGTATTATATATAAATATGTGTAACTGATATGTGTGCCCGTGTGTTGGAACACATTTTTATTATGTTTAAATATTTTTAATTATGTATTTTATAATGTATACAACCAATATTTTCCTATAATTTTAGTTATATACTAAATAGTGTTTTAAAGAGATACATAAATAACTGTAAGTACGTGCGACCGAGCTCAATTGAAGAAATACATGATTATAATATATTTGTTTTTTTAGTTGTTTAATTTGAGTGAATAATCCGATTTGTTAACTTCATAATTTTAATAATCTGGTACAGAATGAGGGAGAATTATAGAATGGGTTTTAGGTTAAAATTCGTAATAATTTGTGTTTTTCTCTTACTCCTTTTTGCAATCGACTAACACAAGAAAATCCACATGTCACACTTGTAAGGTTTTCGTTTTCAATAGTGACCTGTAAAATAATATAGATAAATGTTTATAAACTTTATTTATAATAATTAAAACATAGATTGTTTTGTTCAATCTACTCGTTTGCGCTTTTTCACAGTATTTATTTATTTATAAAATAATAACCACTAACATCTCAGAGAAGATTGGCGGCACGTCCTTATAGACTCTCAAAATATTTATAACGACCGGAGTGAAAAAGTTCGGCTGTAGTAATGTGAATAGCGTTTTGGCAATCTACTGAACTTCAATTCTTCGCTTGGTAATTTCTGTAAGAAAAATAACACAACTATATTTCAATTATTCTCTGTTTTAATTTTATCGATATAAGTCAACTTATTGTTTATTGTGTATATCAATATTTACTTAATTCACTTTAATTCAATTTTAGCTTTGTCGGATTGATGCGATACGAAATGACAGATAGTATGATCTATATAATTTTGTTGGTCGAATAACAAAAAAAAATGAACATTATTATAATGGTCAATGGATCCGGTGTGCCGAAACGCACACTGGCCCTATGTCCCACAAGGGATTACAGGATCCAATGAGAATATGTAATTATCGATTCCATAATTAAATGCATGTATTATATATAATTCAATAATTTAAATGCATGTATATAATTTTAAAAAATCGTAACAATAAATCATAAAATATTTTGGTGCTATTCAGTTCCCCAGCACTAATTGGTCTGAAAAACACATAAAATGAATATTTCATTAAGAAAACGCTCTATTTCCGGTTCCTGTGGAAATATTTTCACCGGCAATAGCTTATTTTGTAGGTCTAGGTTTTAAAAGCGTTAAGTTCACATCCATATGAAAAGCATTTATAATTTCGTTTCCAGTGAATATTTTTTCGATTTTTTTGTGTTTTATAGAGCACTAATTATAACAATATTTTTGTACTATTTACAATCATTATTTAGCTCTTTTCAAACTCTATCACCTTTTAAACATAATTATGTAATTTATGCTAACTTAAAAACGGCATATCTCGACTTCCGGTATTATATTATTATATTTATACCCGATTAATTGGTGGGGGGGGGGCTAACTTAACGCACCTGTATATTTGTGTTATTTTATGATTTATTGTTTATGATTTTTTTAAATTAAATTAAATGTCTGTACATAATTACAAAAAATCAATAACAATAAATATAAAATAATACAAATATACAAAGATTTCAAGAAAAGACGGTTTAAATTCGACGTTATCGTTCGTTTAGCACTTACAAAATTCGTTCTATCGCTGGTTTTTGCTTGCTCCCACAAAGTTCTTACCGTTGTAGGAATATATATGGTTGCAGAGGCCTCGTCTCGCAGATAAACGTTCTAATGTGTCTAAGAAATATTGTGATGAGAGACTGGTTACGGCTTCCAAATGAATCGCTTTTGTTAATAGGCATTCATAAACTGCGATGTATCCATTTATCCAAATTATCAACGCAAGTTCGACAGAGACAGTGGCAGTGGATCGGTCACAAAAAAATCTATAAAGAGTTCAAATAAGTTCTGCTATGCTATTATAGTATTTTATTCTGCATTATCTATTGTGCAAAACTTTAAGGCGTTCTCCTAAAAACCAATACTTCATATATTTCAACAGGTAACGGGGAGCATATTTCGTTTTTTTTTTTTAATTATTCAACTAATAAGTTAATTATTTATGACAAATAAAATGTAAATATAATCAAATCCAATAAAACCAGGTATATTTTAATATAATAAAATATATTATCACCATCCTTTTCAAAGTAAAATAAAAGGTACTGTTTTTATTATAAGTTAATTATTTATGTCATTACCTGAATCGGCATTAAAAAATAAATTATAAAATCGTATAAAAGGGTTCTTTTTTAAAAGTCACTCATTCATTCACAGTATTTAGAAGAACAACTTAGTCGTCTTCATAATTAAAAATGAATTCTCCAATATCTTGCAGACGTCCCCGGACGATATTTACTGACAAGCAAGTGTCTGTTCTTGTTAAAGAATTTGAGAAAAATCATCATATTGCACGTGAGCGAAGAGAAGAATTGGCAATGGAATTGGACCTCGAAGAGCGTCAGGTGAAAGTTTGGCTACAAAATCGTCGAGCCAGAATCAGTAAACAAATCAAGATGAAGAAAGATCACGAAATTATTCATACACATTCGACAAACAGTTTAGGAGGAGATTTTGCTGCTTTTAACAGTTTTGGGGTCACCCATTCGATCAATAACATAAATTGGAGTTATGTGCCTTACTTTAATGATGATGATCAGCATTTTAATAATTGTGGGCCTAATTATAATGATCAGCATTTTAGCAATTATGGGGTGACCGATCCTCCATCTCATTATTCTACTTATGTGTCGAATTTTAATGATCAGCAGCATTATGGGACTACCAATCCTCCTCATATGACGTTTATGAACACCGATTGTGTGAATCCGATATTGCAGTCACAGTATCCATTGAAATTGGGCACTCAGCCAATGGAAGAGAAGCATTATCTCAAAGATAACCAGCAGAATCCGATATTGCAGTCGCAATATCCAGTGGAACATTATCAGCCAAAGGAAGAAAAGCATTATCTCAAAGATAATCAGCAGAATCTGATATTACAGTCTCAATATCCAGTGGAGTTGGACCATCAGTCTCAATATCCAGTGGAGTTGGACCATCAGCCCATGGTCGAGAAGCACTATCCCGAAGATAATCAGCAGAATCTAGTGGAATTGGAGGAGAAGCATTATCTCCAAGATGATCAGATGTTCACCAACATCGACAATACTATTTTATCAGAATTGTCAGAATTCTTGTATTTGTGATTTACTCACAAATACACACTTACATATGTAAAACAACCCTCACACATAGTCCGAATCTTGGCAGTTGTGCTTTGGACTATAAATAAATAATATAAAAATACACTTACTTACTTAAACTACGCCAAATCTCGTAATTATATCGTTTAATTTTCCCATGTTTTCTCAAACAACGTAAGAATAAACATTATGCAAAGAAAAATATTTGTTTATGTGTTATATTATGTTATGAACGGTAACCTCCACTTAAGTGAGGGCGACTAGTCAAATGTAACTTTTATTACATTGTGAGCGAGAGCTAAAAATACTGTTTGGATCCGGAAAATATTTCAAGAAAAAAAAAACTTTAAATTAATTTAAATGTGAACTGTAAAAGTTACAAAACTGAACTCCTTTTGAATCACGCTCAGGGAAAACAAGCCCTAAGAATGGCGGATCGATGGTCGGGAAATACTATAGTACCCTATGGCCAAAACTTTTTGAATCGCGTTAAGGAAAAAGAACCCTTGGGAATGGTGGATAGGTCGTGGACTTTTTTTTATTGAGTAATATAATATATATATATATATATATATATATGTTATATAATTTTATTTTTGGTGAGTGTAAAATTTTTACGCTTATTAAGGAGTGTACCGAACGAAATTGTTCATCCAAAAGTTCGTAATAAAGTATCCATTAAATGTTTTTATAAACATAAAAATATATTTTATTGTCTATAAATTTAATAAGGGAGCAAAATCTTTTTTAATTTTTTATTTTTTTATTTGCTTTTATGTGATGCAATAAATGGCAAAAGTCGTTTTTGCAATCATTCTTTAATATAAATTTCTTTGTTCACTGTGCATTTTGTGATAAATGTCTTACTGCGTTGACCACACTGACAAATTGCTTGCCAAAACAAATATTTTTTGCCAAATTTGTCAACCCTAATATGAGTCTCAGCTTCAGGAAAGAATTCGAATCGAAACTTTACGTAAACTTGTGGCCCAACTAAAGTGGCAAAAGCGCTTTTTACGTAAGTTTCATCGTCCAAAACAAGACACGCATTTTTGCACATAAAATTTTGTAAAGCTCTTTTGATCTTCGTATTGCTGTTTTTTTTTGTTTCTTATTCTGTTTCTTGAATGTTTTCATGTTATTGCGCTTTTTCACACGTTGCACCATTGTTGCACTGGTTTGGAAATTTTTTGCCACATCTCTTACAGAGGTTTCCCTCTTCTTTAAGATTGTGTTGACGATCTTTTTCTCTAATTTAGAGTCTCGTGGACCTGATTTTTTTTTTAGTATGCGCAGTTAATTTTAATTTTAATTTTAGCGTTGAACAATTTCATTCGGTACACTCCTTAGAAGAAGTCGGGCTGGATTTTGTGATATCCTTGAATTCGGATAACAAATCATGAAATTCACTTGGCTCGTTTATGGTTGATAAAGTGAATGACGGTCCAGCTTGCAAACGGATTGCATTGATGTTGCAAGGTCACACAATCGTTTTCCTTTGAGATCGACTAGCAAAGCGAAATGTTTTAAAAAGTCCTAAGTCAATGCTAAGAAATTTATCTCCATAAGTTTTGATCGACGTTCCATTTGCAGCATAAAGATGATAATCTTGTGGGTGTCTCTTTTGCTGGGGTGAAGGTGGTATTACGGAAACGTCGGCGCCAGTATCAATAAGAAATTAT
>JANSTU010032796.1:0-11834 GCA_027564075.1 Bolitophila hybrida
TACAGACACATCACACACACAAGTTTCAGTATACATATACTCGTATATTATACAAGCGGTATTTTTAACAAAATATGCATAAAATGCTATGTTTTCTTAGGATAAATTTATATTATATGTATACAAATTTAAAATTAAATATACGAGTATATAGTATATATATGTATATATATATATTAATATCAATATTGTAAAAATTATAAAAATTATATTACTTCTCTTGCAGAAGTGGTTTAGGAGATATCCAAAATCTCTAAACAACTTCTAAATCCGTTGACACAAATGAACCACAAAAAAATAAAATATACATACCTTTTTGTAAAACAATTTATACTACGAGGTCCAGATTGGTTCCCACATATTTTTTTAAGTGAAATCAAATTGAATTTAATCTTGTTAATTGATGTCAATCTGGTAATGTGCTAAATGTTATAGTTTTTGTAATTTGTGTTGTATGGCACACCAATTTAATGGACTAGTGTCAAACTAGAATCTTTTTAAACTCATACAAGCTTATCAGTACGCACTTTCCAACTTACTAACAATGAAACTTAAATCATTATTTTGTGTGATGAGCGATAAATAGCAGTGGCGAATAAATTATTTCCTGTCGTACTACACTATTCACTTTAAACGAACCCTGTATATAACAATAAGTGAATGATGGCGTAAATGATATACAATTCTGAATATAAATAGCAGATAGATCTCGGTGCATAGAGATATCTCAAAAATATGTAAATTTGCCTTGAAGTAATTACGTCTGTAGGCTATGAACCAACGACCTCCTCCCCACTTCTGCTGAAACCGTTGCTAATGCTTTCCAACTTTACAGCAGTGGTTGATTGCTGTTTACCAGTCCTACCCATGTTATATATCTCAATCTCTGCAGAACAGTTCCGGTATGTCTAGCCAAGTGTCGTCGTCGTTGTTGCTGTCCGCATTCGAGTATTTGATGATTGGTTTATAAAAATATTCTGCAGACAGGCTATTACGTAGGTATGGAGTAGGTAAGGTTTTTATCGGTAGTCCACACTAACTTGGACCATGCACGCAGACGTAAACCTTGACCTCAGGTTCACCGCATTCCGGGATTCATCAAGTATGCATTGGGAGAAACAGTCGTTTTTAAGCTGCTGAGTAAACTGGAGCATCCATTGCAACATTGCGTTGTATTCGATAATTTCTTTACATCTCATCGATTAGTGTCTCGTTTGACTCAGTTGAATTATTTCCGCACTGGCACCATTCGAGATAACCGAACTAATAGCGCTCCACTTATGGATGACGCCGCCATGGTAATTCAATGGAAACTTCACTCTGTGCTTTTCAAGCACACAGACTCTCTCGACATGCAAAATGAATTTGTACAAAATTTAATTGATTTTTACCAGGTCGTAAATGGGTTAAACAACGAAAACACAATTAAACAATAAAAAAATAGGTATCAATTCTTAATCTCGATCTAAACCTAAAGTGTCCGAAAGGCTCTAAATTCTGCTATATATAGAATTGCATTTACCCATATATAGGGTATATTTGCTATTCAGTAACACATATAATTCATTTAAAACGTAAAATCACATTGCGCAAATAATGGACCATCTCATTCAATTTATGTAATACAGACAATGATCGATACATATATAAAAAAGGTATATATATTATATACGCAAGCATGACCATTTTTTTAAAAGGGATTTGTTTTTGTTTTTATTTTATCATTGAACATTTTTACATACATATGATATATATATATATATATTTGTACATATATTTAAATATAGGTATATTACATTGCAGAGGAACCAGGCGCATGCTGTTTGACCAATGACCATGGTGTGTGCCAGTGCTACTGAATTCGTCGTCATAAGGTTATAAGAAAACTAAATTCTATAGAATAACAGATTATATATGTTATATAAATGCAATCAAGCCAGACGATGGCAAAAAAATATGCTCGGAATCCGAGCAGCAAATAAAAACAAATAATCGGTGTTTGTATCAAAAATGCTCGTGCACTCAAAATCATTCGGCGCGCTTATCTTAGCGCGTGATGTAAGTGAATGCACGAGCTTAATGAAGCTCTCTCATCACGCAATTAAAACGTTCTAATTAACACGCGCCGGTCGCAAAGAAGGATTTTTCTATACTATGTTAAACACACACAGTATACATATATGTAAAATCGTATACATATATATATACAATGAAATGCATATATTATTTATCTGAGTGTCTAATCGATTTATCCTGCACATGAAACCGCAGGTATTTTTATATGCGACCGCTCAAGTTCTATTTGCTGAGTGCTCTCGAATCTTTGCTCATTTAGTGTTTTCCTATAATACGTTTTTCGTCATGGGAAACCTGTCATGCAGATTCACAGTCTCTATATCCTATTTTTTGTTGTTGTTTGTGTGCACATCCCCTATGCGAACAATGCACATACAGTTGCACACAAAAAGCGTGCCGCAGTCAATGACACTCGCAAATATTATTGTACGCATATTATTTTATTGCCCTAGACAAAATACATTACAAATATATCACTGCTGCTAATAAACGCACCAACTTTTATATATATTATTATAATAGTCGACTGTAGACATAGGAGAGATATGAACTGATGGTGTTTTGTTGTCTTCTCGCGAGACCCATTCATTTGTAAAACTGTTTTGCGACACGCGCGTGAACAAATGGTCATTATTTTTGTCGCATTCATTTCCGAACAATGACGCGCGCGCTCGTATTTTCTATTACGCCTATTAAAACATTTATTTTCTCGCCTGACGCCATGCGGCTGTATTTTGTGTATAACTATATAACTATGTATATGTTATATAATATTCTATTGCATGTATTTGTTATATTATATATAATATTTATAGATCAATCTCGCGTTTCGCATATCCCGATATTAGGGTGCACTGTGGATGCTTAAATGCTATGAACAATGAGCTATCATAAATTTTGTTTTTTGGTAGGCGTTAACGGTGCAGCATTGTTTGTAATAAATCGCAGCTACTGGTTTTGTTGTTGTATTTAGTGTGATCATACAACTTTTCACTCGTACATGAATTGCGTATATATATATATATATATATGATCAAGCTCTCCTAACACTTTTGTAAAACAAACGAACGATATTTATATTATATATTATATATATTTAGGTATATTCAAAGTAGTCCCCTTCCGAGTCGATACAACGGTGACAGCGATTCAGTAGTGATTGATTTTTAGTTTCGAAAATAGGAAAAAGTCGAACGTAGCCAAATCATATGAATATGGTGGATGGCCAGTCACAGAAACATGTTTTTGTGCCAAATAATCGTCTACACGTCTTTCATTGTGGGCGTGTGCGAAGTCCAACTCCCTCGATGGTATTCAGGTCGCATACGTGTGATTCTGTCTAATAAACGTTTCAGAACATCAAGATAAAAGACAACATTAACCGTCTGGGTAGGTGAAATGAATTCGTGGTCGACAATGCTTTGCTATCGTATGAGCATTGTCTTCACTTTTGACTTCTCCTGACGCACTTTTCTCAGTCTGATGGGCACATTTCGAGCTTCTTCTATGAATTCACGAACTTTATGGATTGCTTCAGGTTTTTGAGTGGTGCGCGATTGGCAGGGACGTTCGTCGTCTATTATCCAATTAACCTATTTGGAGACCATATAATGTATTGTATGGCATGATTTGTGAATGAGTTCACCGTAGAATCATCGGTAAATGTTTGTGTGTGCGTCATTCATCTGGATAAATACTCATCTATGCATGGAGCATCATCAGCATATTTCGAATACATATATATAATTGAACTCAAGTAAAGCACCAAATAAAGGTGACAGGAAAATGCTACCATAACATAATAAGTATTAACTAGTTTTAAAAATATTTCTGGTACAAAATCTTTCATAACAAAGTTTCCAAGAGCTCTATGACTCTATAAAAATGCCACTACAAAATAACCGATTATGAAATAAAACTAATTTTTAATAATCTATCTCATAACACTTCAGGTACTCATTATGACGTCAATTTTGTCGGGTGCGGCGCAATAAATACGGTACATTGTGTTGTGTTTTAATGCGTTTTAATACGCCAGCCTAATTTTCCTTATAAATTTACACAGTCTGACAATTGCGATACATATCATAATATTGGGCAGAATGTAATGCGACAATTTGTTTATTTTTTTATGTTTTGTTATGTGATATTTTTACGCAAATATTGATATAAACATTTATTGCTATGGGGTCAATTGTATTTAAAAAGAATTAAAAAAAACAGAGAACATATTATCATAATGATTAAAGATTTAGTATTATTATTTTTATTTTGGAAATGTGAATTTGGTCAGAGTCATAAATACCGCTGTGCAAACCTAATTTTTTGTAGTATTTGATAATTTATTTTGTTGAGATTTAGTGTGTGATACACAAAAAAGTTTGTCGACAGTAGATGAAACTACTGGCGCTTATGTCGGCCGATTGTTAAACCGTCCTAATTTAGGACCAGCTTTAAATTTCAATAATGATAGTGACTTCTGTTATGTAAAATATAATATCTTTGAACAATAACTAAGAAAAATAAATAATGTTTTAAATGTCTTTGACCAATCTCTAACAAATATGTGTTATAAGATAACTGCAAGCAAAATATTATATTTAAATATCGCTTAAATTATATTTGACAATATCTTACAAACATAAGTTACAATTTAAAACAGGGCCTAATAAAACGCGATTTTTTTTTGTATTAAATTGAAGTAAAATTATTTTTGCTTGATGTTAAATTTTTTTTTTAATTTTGCAATTTAAAAACCTTTTATTTATTATAGTTTGTATTTTTTTGTACCGCATCGATACATTGAAATGCATCACAACATTGGTTTTTTATTTTTATTTATATAAAATAATACACATTTATTTATGTTATAATGTATAACTAGAGTAATACTTTTGACTGTATATAATATAAAAAATTCAGTTCTTTGACTTTGTGTAAGCTTAATATCCACCTAACAAAACAACCACCACCTAATAAACTAGTTCATATCTACCAAATATAGTACACGATGATACTCGGAAAAGTGCACTCGAACGTCAAACTAATGAACTCTATACAAGCACAAAGAAAATTATATCGAAAATTATGTTAAGGGGCTCTTCAAACTGTATATTATTCAAGTTGAGTGTTCGCGCTCCTAGAAAATATGTAATATATCCTGAGGGTAAACAAAATCAAATTAATAAACCCCTTAAGTGACCCACTTTGAGCGAATTCTCTTCACATAACAGGGGTGCTAATTATGTTTTATTCGAAATAGTACATCGATTATGCTTGATCTTATTTTGTATAAGAACAGAACTATATATTTTGAATTCCATTTTTTTGTACAAATATCAATATAAATGTATTTAAATAAGACCGGGATAAACACTCTAAAATTCAAGTGTCCATCTCACACCCAGTATTCAGCCTCTTTTCAAAGGTGTTGAGGCGTAAAACTCAAAGTAATCACATCGCAATCGTAAATTCGTATCATGCCAGCGTGGACCCCTATATCTGATACGCCCGAAGGGGTTACTTTACACACACGCGCGTGCGCTTGTACTCAGTTATTATTATTAGTTGATAAATTGCTACGATAAGGGGTCGGTAATGAACCAAAATCGAGAGGACAATAAAGGAGAGTTTTGCCATTATTTTGAATCATTCGAATTTTAAAACCAGCCCAGAGGATTATAGAAGGCCTTATCGATTGAGTATGTCGAGAAATATTTTGTCATTTTAAAGAGATTTTTTGATAAATCGGCAAAATGTGCTGATGCAATTTCGGCGCCATCTGTTTTTCTGAACAATTGAACGTCATTGATAAATTTACAGAAGCACAAACGCGTTATGATAAAGGCTCGTTTTAAAATGTAATGACTGTAAATAAATGAATATGTCAACTGAAATTGCTGAAAGCGTATTGGATTGAGACGAACCTCAATTCAAACCAAATTATCTCAATCATGCATTCACACAAAGAAACAACATCCCTGCGAGCACGTTGCATATACGTTTACTATTATATATACTCGTTCCAACAGACTTCTTATTTCCCATAAAATAACAACATTTAAAATATGCCGTGGGCAATAGATTAAGTGCTTCAATGGTTTACTCTTTTACAATTCTAGTGCAATTGTTATTACAATTGTTTTCTGAAATTACTGATCTGGAAGTAATTTTGAATTGCATGCCGTTTCTATGGGTCGCCGAAAGGCATTCATAAATGTGTTGGTGCGGGAGAGAGCGGGTTTTTCCGTAAAGAATAACTTCCAATAAGTTTTTCTTTCTATAAAAATCAAAATCTTATAATCTCGACAAAAGTTGCCATATGGACCTCGCATATCCTATTTAATATACATATATACATATAACAAAATTTATATAATGCTCCCATTAGAATGAAAAAACTCTCAATGATGCCAAACGTTGGCTGTAACAACCTAATCACCATATATTTAAACAAATAATTTAGTTTAACACCCTTCAATTATGCGGTACGCGCTGCTCAAGCATTACATTATACATATACAATATACATAATACATCCCTTGCTTTAATACGCATATGCGATATGTACAAGGGGTTCGTTCAGCTATCCATCCGCATATAGAGAATTGTAGTTTTGTGCGTCGATGCTAAAAAAATGCAGTACTAAAATCGATCCCCTGGGGCAGTCGATATAACGCTCAGCGGGCTACACCGTCTCATATCGCACGGATTAGGGATTGTGATGGATTGATTGCAATTCGAAATTAATTTGTTTTTAGTTGTTCAATTGTATTCCGTGGCAGTTTGGATTTTTTGTGTAGTTACATGAAGCACAGCAAGCATCCAATATATATTAGCATAGAAACAATATCACCACTCACTTTACAAAATAAAATATAAAGTGAAATAAAAAGTAAATATACTTTAAAATAAAAAAAAATAGTTTTCAATTAACCAAAATATTTCGCTTGTGTTTAAAATTGAAGGCATATTCTGTGAATCTTTGTTACAAATATATTATCGCATATATACATTTAGCTTGCAATGTTTTTACCGTTACAGTACGGCCTACAGTCCTAACTCCACAGAACTTCGGGAAGAACAACATATTGCTCAAGAAAAAAAGCTGTCATTGAATTCCACTATTTTTTTTATATTTTAGTCAATTTAACTTAGATTAAACGATTTTATGATATGTAAGTATAATATTGCATATGTGTTTTGCGTATATAACATCTCACAGTATACTTTAATGAGTTGTGTGATAAAAAGGGACAGAGTGGACATTATGTCATTCTCGCATTTGATAATGTTAATCACAGTCGGCCTATTACTAAAACTAACTTTATCTTCTTGTCACCTTCATGCAGATGACATGAAAACGCTGTTTTAAACCTGGGTTTAATTATTAATTCATCCTTCAATTGGAATGATCGCTGCATCAAAGTTTCGGCAAAAGTCTAAGGTGCACTTAGAAGCTTGTGGACACTACAATCTATTACTTCATTACAAACTAATTCAATTCATTATTCACTAATTCAAAGATGTGCTGTAGATCCAAAGCTTGCTTTTCATTCCTGCATTAGATTTGTAATTAAAAACGCAAATTAGACTACAGTTTTTAGTTTTCAAAAAAAATCTGGGTATTAAATTGTTTGACTACCTTAAATAAGTGTATATTATATTTCTAACAAAACTCCTAAATACTTATCCGATAAACTATATTGCATGCACTGTTGCATGTTCAATAGAGTTCGATTTCGTACGATTTGAAATTAAAAATAAATAACATATGACTAAACAAAAAAAGTTGAGTTGAGGCATTTCTAATTATTTATAGATAGCCACTCAATAAAATTAATAATTTAGCCTTCCAATGTCGTTTGAGGATAGCTGTAGAGTAAATATAGAAAAAATCCTGCCACCTTATAATATTGAGTTTGGAATTTCTAAATATTTATCGATTAATTTTTAGCTAGGCTAGTGCAACACTCGCAAGTGGCGAAAGTATCAACTTGACGTGATGAACAGGCGCGGTGCAGACGTTGGTGGCGACCACCACCTTCTTATGGTGGTCACTTTCAGGTTGCAAACGGCAGCTGTAGTGCAACGGTTCTGCAGAGAACTGCGGACGAGGGCAACACTGGAAAAGAGCAATCAACCACTGCCTAGAAGGTGAGATAGCATTTGCAACCCTTTCCTATCGGATAACATAATAAGATCTCACAAACCGCACAGGAATCCTGATACCTGCAGATACCCATTGTTAATAGATAGCTGAAGAGATGGAGAGAGAACTTTGAACAAGTGCTCAACAACGACGTGGTACATGACAATTACTCACCAGCTCCTCCACTCAGTTGTTCATCATTAGGTAAATACACAAGGCCTCCAAGTCGATCTGAAATATCTAATGCTATAGCCAGCTTAGCCTCCGGCAAAGCAGCCGGAACGGAAAATATTCCAAGCCAAATCGACATTCGGATCAACGAAAAAGCCTACAGTGGAGTCTATTAAGTCAATAGTGTACAGTAGTACACAGTCTGTAGAGCGCATTGTAGATCTCTACTCAAAATGTATCTGCTGAAGCACTAGTAGAACATGTAGATTAGTAGAGACGAGTCGTAGTGTATACACAACATGTAGATATCTACACTCTACCAAAAAACTCAATACATACATTTTCTAAAGCAAAAACTACAACAAAAGATTAAAAACCAAATACAAATTATTTAATTGAATACAAAAAAATGAACATGAGGTATTATAAGTTTTCTTGTTATAATATTTGTATTGGTTATATACAAATGTATTTGTATTTATTATTTATTCAGTTCAAAAACATATAATAATATTTAGAATTCAATATAAAATAATTGTGCATACTCATGCGTTTAGAAATTCTTAAATAATATTGGTTATTAATATTTTTTTTATAATTTGTTAAAATATTTCTTTTTTTGAATATTGACATAATTGCAGTATAGCACCAAGCTCCACAAATAACTTTGTCCCTATTTACTTTGTGTCCTTCCGAGTCAAAAACCAAAACAGGTTATATTTACAATAATAATAACATAAAATATTATTATAAAATTCGGTAATCAGTTATGTAAACTTAGTGTTTATGTTTATGTTGACGTGCAACTGCAACAACAAACAATGCAATGTTGAAAAACCATTGTGTGTGAATGCAATGCGTATGTGAATTAGAATATTTAGAAATTGATTGTTAACATTGATTATTTATTATTACATATTAACCTTCAAAAAATACAACCCTTTTGATTATTTATTATATGACTATAATATATCCACTATAACCACATTATTTAGGTTTTTATTTAGGCTTTATCCTCCGCTCGAGTGTCTAAACGCTCTAAGCTGAGACTATTTGATTCTAATGTTATTTCATTCCCGTCTATACGGTTGCTAGACGTTCAAATTTAGATATGCTCTGAACCACTGTAAACCTACTATATTACTAAACCCCTGGCTTAGAATGGTCGGTGGTAATTTCCAACATTGTATTGTAGAGACGAACCCGTCAGGCATCCAAAAAAAATTCAACAGACACTCCTTTCAGTGAAATTCGAAAACATGTTGCAGCTATCGAACCCGAAATGAAATAATATATTAAAGAATTAGGAAATCGAATCAAAATAAAATATCTCTCATATCTTATGTAACCACTAACCAGTTTATGACAAAGTATTTATCACTTGGAGGCAAAGTATATATAACTGTGGCAAATATTTATCGGTTTGTGGAAAAGTTCTTATCACTTGGTTGCAATGTAGAAACATTGTTACAATTTGATATATATATATACCACCCAGTGAAATTGTCTTTTTATCAACTGTGTTCCTTTTTGCTTCGTAGTGATAAAAAGATAATAAGATAAGATAAGATAAGATAATAGATAATATATATAATATATATAAAATAAATATATACATATATGTGTGTGTTGTAAAAAAAGTGTGTCCATAGAAATCGAAAAAAGTGTAAAATATTTGAAAAAACACGCGTGCGTGGAAGGAAGCGTCCGATCCATCATTGTGTTGTAATCCTTATTATTATTAAAATATCAATCCAATGGACAGCATTTAAACACCACTGCATTTATACTATTAAATTTAGTATATGTACTCGTATATATATATATAATATACCGTGTAGTACATATCGAATAGAGAATTCGATATTGAGTCCATTTGTCACGCTCATGCACGAGTCGAATTAACTTCGGATTAGTTTGTGATGGATTTCGAATGGGTTGAAGTTAACTTCATGTTTTGTCATTGGCAAAGGGTGTAAATTGTAAATCTGCCATTTGCCAGAAAATCGATATCGATGTCGTCGAATGTCCTTTTTGTTATTTGAATCAATCAAATTTTACCTAAACGCCTAACTAGAATTTAGAATAATGTAGTAAATAGTCTCGCATGTTTTAAGTATATGTTTATACTTTAAATATTAAGCAAACGCCATCAATACTACTGATTCTGTACACACACACAAATATATATAAGCATTATATTAGTACATAGAAGTAGTATATGTATGTGTATATGTGTATATGTATATACTGTTTATGTATAAATGTGTGCGTTGTACAACGTGCGTTTATGCGGTCGTTTCTGTTTAGTATTCAAGAAACGTTCGTCAGAATATTGATTGGCAGAGAGAAAGCGAACAAAATTCAATGAGTCGGAGGCAAAACAAGGTTCTTTTCTTGCTGTTTTTTCGTGATTGCATGTGTGTGTTACTGTGTTTATGGTTTGTTTATATATGTACAATTGTATATTGATGTTATTGCACACGCGTTTCATTTATATACCATACATACACAATGCACATATTTTTATAAAATTTAAATTTGTGGAAGTCACTTGATGGTCTGGCGGTTTGTGTTTCATTAAGTGTGGATTTCATTAAAAAGTACATATACTTTATATATTATTGCAATCATTATAATTTAATGTTTTTGTGTAATTAGAATATATTCTTTTCATTATAATGTAATAATTTTAACCAGATTTTAATATTAGTTTTATTATAACGGATCCTACCTAAAGATCCACAGTAAAGAATTTCTTATGCTCAGCAATATTAATTCGCTATTATCATTTTATGTACTTTTGAAATGCCGTTTCGATTAAGATGGGCTTTCGATAGATCTAATCGTATTATTAACCTTTATACACAATCTACGCAAAATCCTTTAAAAGACATCAACTTTATGGAAGATTTTGAGGAAAGCCTAACGTGCATCGTGAGTTCGTTTAATGGGCTAAAAATGAGCTGTTGATGGCCAATTTAACCATCTCTTCAGCGATGAGGATATTTTTTTGTTAAATGGGTTTGGTAATAAGCAAAATAATGAACCACTCGACTACGTTTCGTCCAGCCGAGGAAATTATTTTTAAGTATTAATGGCAATAAAGTCTATGCTCTGGCCTATTCATTGATTTGTGGATGATTTATTTTATTTTACAGTTCTTGGACACGAAAAAACACTGTATATCTTGAGTGTCCATAACTAGTTAACCGGATTGATTATGCGTTTTTAAATAGTTAACTTTAATTAATAAACTTTTTCTTTTTTAGGCTGATAATATCTAATGCAATAAAACGAAAGTATTATAGTATAAAGTATGTTTTAAAATAATAAATTAATAAATTTCTGGAATCTTATAACAAAAAAAAGTGTGTGAGTTGCAGAAGTCACAGGGGGATGTGTAAACATCATATATATAGTATATAGTATATAT
>JANSTU010032807.1:0-11833 GCA_027564075.1 Bolitophila hybrida
TTCAAAAATATTACATTTGTATGTGTTAAATATGTATTTCAAATTGGCAGGGTATATTAGTGAGGTTAAAGACGATCGAAAAACAATCAATAAAGACAAACTTTAATTTATGCGGTACGTGAGTTGCTGTAATGTGAGACAGTATAATTTTTTTTTGTAAACGTGCAATTTTTGGTTATTTCAGAAATATTTTATATTTTTTCCACAACCAATAACAATATCAATATTTATGTAACATTTATGTTATTGATATCTTCTGATGTTTGACATTTATGTTGTATTTTCTTAAAGATTTTAGAACGCAACTCAAAATGTTAAATTTCTTTTTTTTTGTTTCCAAATGTAAATAAGGCTCATTGTGATGTTAAATCGAGGAAATTTTTAATTTTTGTAATTTGTATGTATGTTTGAGTGTACCGTTTTCTATTAGACAGATGATTTTCTCAAATATAATTATTTTTTTATAGTTTTTATGTGAATTATAGTGGTATTTGATGACAATATATATTTTTTTACTTTACTCTAACACATTAAAGTTTAACTTGTTCAAGAAAATTGTATACAAAACACATAGAAAAACGTTATATACAAGAAACACTCACTGAATTTAGCGAATTATGAATATGAATTTTAAAAGCACTTTTCACTCGTACACTAACTGAGTTTTTTAAGTCAATTTGCTGTAATTCGCAATTCATCCAACAGACGATATTAACAAAAGCGCCCTTGAATCCTACTGTTAATAAAAAAAAGTGCGGCAAGTTTGAAAAGAACGTCGAGTCTATTTATATGTATATCGAAAATAGACAGCACAATTTGAGGGATTTATTCAAAAGAAAAATAATAAATATAATGTTTTTTAAATTTCATTTTGTTGAGTAGTTTGATGTTAATTTAAAGTTGTCGGTTTTTGAAATAAACCAGATGGTACAGTCAAGAAAAAAGGACCGTGATTTAAGTTATTAACATACAGATTTTATAAAATATTTTATTTGAAAATATAGAAGAACATTTATATATATTACGTGTATACTTCCAAAGCAGAGAATATATCTTATATAAAAATGTAGCTTTGTGGTGGGTATGAAAAAATCTAGAGCAGAACTCAGGATTCAAAAAATAAATATATATACCTACATATCTGAATTCATAATTGAAAATGTAAAACTATGCACACATACAAGCATACATACAGACTCATTCATACTTCATTTATGTTAAGCATCACTTCCCGTACTAGGCGCTTTGAAAAGCGCCAGGCTTTGAGCATACAATCTATGCTTTGTGTGCCACACAGTGTATGCGTGTAAGTATATGTGTATCTTCATGTAAATGTGTTCAGTATAAAAGTTAATAAACAAAAAAAAGTACACACAAACCCACAAAGTATTTCAAACGAAAGAGCTTGTATATATTGAGTACATATACATATATATACCACGAGATTTTTTTCATAAGCTTTAAATATGAAAGTGTTTTACGAGTCTCTCGAGTGCGTATGTATTTTGTTTGTATTAACCATGTTGCTTATATGGCTTTGAGCGACTTACATACATATTATCTCAGGAAATAATTATTTTTTTTTATTTCTAAGGGATGGTCCTTCGTGAGCCGAAAGTAATTAGCTTATACCTGACAAATGTGTTGCTAAATGGATTTACTTTGATGTACAAGTGAATGTATATCCAATGTGCGTAATACTGTTGTTCCAGACTGAGATGCTGGTCACGAACACCGCAATGTATTAACATACAGGCACAGAGAAGCACACACACGCATACATACAAAATACATGCACGCAAGAAAACGAACAAGTTATACGGAAAACTGTGCGCGCACGTCAGCTGTTCAAAACACGATCCAAATTTAAAAGGTTATCGTGTGGACCCTGGCAAAAGGTTAAACCATTTTCCATCTAACATCGTTTGCGTTTACTGAAGTCTCTGTTTTCAGTAAAATTACATGATGTGAATGTTTGCAACTCGTATGCGAGCATTATATAGAGAACATTTTTAATTCTATTAAAAATAGACCGTACGCCCAAAGTGAACGAAAATATGTAAACATAATTCACATTCAGTTTATGGAGCATTTTCGGAAACGATTCAGTATGATTCATTTAGTACTATTTCACTAGACAAAAAGAGCTAGCAGCCAAGAAATCAGATCCACCTACAAGCAACGAGCTTATATAATATGTGTATATAATACTGTAAATCAGAACATATACCTATTTTCTAGAGTTCGCGAGCATTTGTGTGGAAGAACGCATTAAATACACACACATACTACATATGCAAACAAAACAAAGTCATGGCTCAAAGAGCTTAAAGATTAAACTTTTCAAAATAGCAAAACTTATTTACGTGTTATATGCAAAATTTTGAACATCGAGTGCGTATTTTGTTTGTACATCCAATATAAACGACTGTACCTTTGGTTTAAATGTACAATGCTACAATTCACAATATATTCTCTATATATACATATATGTATTCATAAACAAACACACATAAAAACGCAACGTAGCTTTTTAAATGCACACAGAATTTAGAAAGTTGTATTATATTCAATTTTTCCGTAACGTTGCATTTCAATCAAATATGTGTATGTGTACTGCATTTTTTACTCCTTTTACTTTACAATTTTCCATGTAATAACATTATATAGAAAGTTAGCACACTCTTTACACGTTCGAGTCCTTGAAGCTAGCAAATATCATTCATATTGTTGTGTGACATGTGTGTATGTCTATTATATAATGATATAATATTATAGTACATCGAAAGCGTGATCTCGGATGACATTATACAGCATATTTATGATATGGTTATACTTATAGTTATATATGTACTAGAGCATTATCTGCGTGCATATTATGTATCTGCGGGCGTGTATATATACATTATACATATTCATGAATGATATGCGACTCGTGCGAACGTGTCACGATTTCCCAAATAACTTATGCGACTTTTGCCACAGAATTTGCATAATAAACTTCAAAGCGAAGTGAATGTTAATTTCACATTAATAATATATTTACCACTTCGCACTTAAAATGTTCCATCTTCAATTGCAGGAGCGCGCAATTCTGGTTTAGGCTATGGTATTTTTTGCACGCGTTTTCACATAAAATAAAATAGATATATGCAAATGTTGAGGTGTATAGTTGAGTACTTTGATCCTAATACCAACTTTGGAGGGAGGCTTGTTTTATAGTGTTTTATAGGTACAGAATTAAATATAAATATTTATTTAAACAAAATGTTAAAATTATAATATAAGTGTTGCTCTAATAACAAGCTCGTTTTGTAACTATTTTAGGCACTGTTTACTCTCAATATGTTGTAAAAATAAATAAATAACACTGACGCGATCCCATTTTTTTTTAAATTTATGTAATAACAATTCACGGTATAGGAAATATTTACATTCTTAAACATTATTTTATTTATTTGATAATAATTTTATAACATTTTTGATTATCAAAATACTTATTTTTTTAAATTATTTTCACATATTTATATAAAATATTTAAATATATTATGTGTTATTTGAATGATCGTATTATATTATATGTATTATAAATTTATCAGTATTTCAGGTAATAAATCGCAATTCATAACTTAGTGACTTCCAATTTATAATTCCAAATGTCCTATGATTGATTGGGTTTTGTGTATTTTCAAGCAAAAATTATCGACTGTATTCAGGAAATGCTGAAAGTGCAATAAGGACCAATGCGGAAATAATCTTCGTGAAAGATTTTGTCATCAGACCACGCCGTTTCGAAAAATGTCGCGGGATTTGTATTTACAGCTAAACTCCAACAGATACGCAGCTAAAATTGCCTTACAAATATGTGATCTGTTGTCTTGATCTAAGGCGAGAATACAGTTCGGGTATACTATTTACATAATTGGGTGATCGCTCAGTATTTTTTTCAATTATTCTTTCCACTTTTTTAGAATGAGCGAGATATGGAATAGCCTTTGGTGGTCATCAATGGCGTCGACTAACGTATAAAAAATATTATTTCCACACTCGTTTGAATCCCCGAAATTTAAAAAATCACACGCTAACTGCTTGTTTTTCGATGTCTGAGAGACACTTATCCGAAACTGATTTACCAGAGTTTCTTTGCTTTTACCTTTTAATTCATCCGGCAAAAGCTTCCATCAATCTCTGGATCTGCAACACTAGGTTTTATCTCTCTCTCTTTTGCCCACATTTATAGTTGGTCTGGGACTCCTCTGAAATTAAAAAAAAATTTGATTGTGAATACTGGTGACTGTGACTGACATCATTTCCACACCGTGTACTTTTCTATAGAGCAGCCAAAAGTTGATCACTTTTGATAATGCATGTTGGATTTTAAGTTTTTTTTGTTGAGGTAATGTCACTTTTCGTTACACATTTTTCCTCGGTACCTTCGCTAAATCATTTTCAATGATAAAAACATACATAAAATACAGATTAACCTTGTTTGAAAACTTATTCATTAGCCAGAAATCACTTAAAACAATATATGTTCACTAAATGTATGTTTGAAATTGTTAAATATCCCAAAATGGTGAATTTTCGAACAAAGCTTCGTGTAAGATCCTACATCAAATTGCATGCAATCTCATAACAATTGTCCTCTTTGTGAAAATGATTTAATTACTAAATATATTATATATCTGTACGTATATTTGATGCGCGAGCACATTTACACCAAAATATAGTGGTATTGTGTGCCTCAGTGAAAGCGACGACGAAAACAAATTCAAGTTGGTGTGAAATTTAATTGAGTTTTCCGCTTGAAGAAAACGCGCATCGCTGCTTATCTGCGTGGTTAATTGAATCTAAATCGCTTAGCAGTAAACTTGTTATGCTCACAACAATTTCATAGAATGGCCATCGAGATTCGAAATGGTGTATATTAGATATTTAGTATAAGACTGCAAATCAGAGCTAAGATTTAGGAAATGTTAAAATGTGTTTTGGGATTCGCATGAATATATTAAGAATTCGTTTATTTAAAACTAAAACACACATATACATTACGCAATAAGTCATCGTCGACGAGACAATGATTTGTAATCCGACTACTTTTATGAAACAGAGAGACGCATGTAATGTATCTTTAAGTTAATGTTCCTAGACGCTGTAAAATACGAAATGACACTTTTGCGATTGCGCGCTCAAGCTTGGTGAGCTTGAAGCCCTCGAGCCCATAAAGTATATGAACCGTGAGCTCGAGTTTGAATGCGCGCTACGAGTATTATGTGTTACATTCTTTATACAATGTAAAATGCGTTAAAACTGTTAAATCCCACTTTCACTACAATGTAAGAAGCTCATTTGTACACATATACAAAGTGCATCGAAATTATCTTTTTTTGTGTATGTGTGTTGATCGAGCCACTTATATGTACTTCGACGAACAATTAAGCATAATCTATATTGATAAATTGGCATTGCTTTCTATAAACGCTGTGTACGCTGGCTTTGGGAAACTCCCAGGTGGCTGTCTTAAGCACAACATTTATTCAAACCATTGTTTACAGCAATGCGCCTGGTCGACCCCAACTTTCCCATAGCAAAATACGTCTCTGAAGCACGGGTTTCCAACTATGTTTTCCGATTGGTCCGCAGTTAATTGTCTGCGAACCACGTCTTTGGTGGCTCGAACATTTAATTAAACACGCAGTTTAAATTTCGATGAATATGCAATTACTCTCAAGTCTGAAACAACACGCGTTATCTGGAATATATACCACGTATTATTTAATACAGCCAGCGGTGCCGGCAATGTCAATTTGCATGCAATGAATTAATTAGCTTTTATCTATATTCTATATATAATATATTTATTTGATTACCAATATACTTTAATAAATAATATATGCAATATGGAAATTGATTGAAGAGCCCAATTTATTATTTTAACAGAATATACAAAACAATTGATTTAAACCAATTTTTCTTCGCAAACTAATTAAGTCACTTTATTCGATGAGCAATTTTTTTTAATAACAATTTATAATATTTTAAATTAGTAGTATTCTACAACACCTCTCTAAATGTAATTGTGATTACATTAACTTTGCCATATTCGATTTAAAAAAAAAATCCTATCCATAATGTGCAATTCAATTAAACATTCCACTGAGCTGACATGGGATGGCGTCACGGCGCGTGTTAGTGTGCAGAGTACCATATCCACCACAGCATACGAACTTTTTGAAATTAATGCTTTTTCGTTCAGTATTTGAGTTTGTGTGTGTGTATGTGAACTTTTTGAATTCTGCAGTCTGCACTTTCGACGGCCAGTTTCATAAATTGTATCCGATGTAGACTGAACAGTCGCCACTCGACGGACGCATACACGTGCATGCCTGCACGCCCGCGCTCAACTGCAAGTTTAGCCATACATCATCTAACGGTCCTCCAATTGAAACAAAATGTTCCCGGAAATGCTTTAACGCACTCCGATTTTCCCACCGTAAAACCAGTTTGTGTGTATATGTGTGCTACACGTTTTCAATATTTTGCCTTGTCGCCCAAATATACGTATATCGCTCCCTCGAAATATGTACGGTACAAATACATTCGAGTGGCACACAGAATTTAATTGAAAAAGTTGCAATTTTAAAGATTAGGCTTTAAAGTATGGCGGCCGCTTGTGGGTTTATAACTGATTTTTTTCTGTACTCTGGATTAAATTATCGGTAACACAATGGAGTCTAGACTAAAGCAGCGTGAGTCCGTTTACATTTATTTGTGTATTGTAAAATATTATATTTAAGAGATTATTTCAAAAGACTTCTACCATTAGAAGAATATAATATAACATAAATGCTCAATAGGTCTGTCTATCTATCTTGAATCATGATTAAATGTAATTCCCCTATATAAACTGGATTGCCATAATGATTACGTGCACTCGGGCATCTGTAATAATATATATATATATAGTGTATACATATTCATTTAAAATAATATTTTGTGAACTTAACGGCATCACGTCGCGTTTAACCAACAATAACATGCCGTCGGCCACGCGCAACCCTTACAGCTTCTTAAAACAGATTCGCAAAGCAATTTCTTAACTCGTCAGTGCTGCTTTTGAAATATACTTATTTATGTATCTGCGTGCTGCTGCGTTTCACACACACACAAACACTACCAGTAAAAGATATCCAAAACGAACGAAGAAAAAGCCACACACACACAGTCACACAACCCCAAACACACCCACATATAAAAAGATGTACATACAAAGAAAAACCCACACACTCTATTTTTTTCAATTCGCGAAACCGAGATATGAGGACAACGCATGTTCGTAAAAGCACACAAAAAACTATAAATACTTTAAAGCTCGTGCTTAAATTGCGCTAACGCTCCTCTCGACAATTAATTGTTGTTTGACGCAGAAACTTTGCGGGCTGCCGCCACATTCCGTTGTGGCTGAATGTTCTTTAAACGTATAAGTTTTTGTATAAATCAGGTTTTCTGCAAATGTGGGGAGCTAGATTGTTCCATCCCCATCCGCAAAAATCATCAAAACGAATTTAATGACGATTTAATTGTTTTCCAACATACGAGCGGGAAAATTGCGATGTACATATAAAGCACGCGCGTGCGGTCGAGAATCCCACTCCGTTGTTCTAGAGCGTCTTCCAACACTTACTGCGCTACTGCGCGCTTTTCTGCGCGCACAATTTCCCCTGCCAATATATTCAGATGAACATTCGTAGAGCTTTCTGCATGCACTCTGCACAAAGAGGATTTCCCTCCAAAATGTGTGTGTGTGTGTGTGTGTGTGTGTGCGTAAACGAGACGCGAGAAAATCAAATGTGGCTCCATTTTGATCGCACGCGCTTAATAACTGAATGGAAACTGGAGTAGCGACTAGTACTTCGTCTGCTTTCAGTGCGTTCGTATCGGTTTTGCGTCGGAGCTTTTAAATGATATCGACAGTAAATTCATTTGCGTGAATATATATACGAGCTTAAATAAGCTCTCACTTGTACGCTTTAGTGGAAATATCATAGAAATTCATAATTGCAAAACTTGTGGAAGTATTTGCGCGCTGAGCCCATTATAATATAGTTATATAGGAAAATTTAATATTTAAACACACAGTGTACGAGTATTTCGGTTTAATTGTGTTAAGTGAGCGATCTAACGGTTTATATATACATAATAAATTTAATTTCCGGTGTTTTTGTGTGCGTTGGTGGTGCACTGTATGCATTTTGCAATACACAACTTTAGTTCCGTGTTGATGTGTTTTGCATTGGATATATTTGTAGACGTACGTAATAATATAATGGACTAGCTGTTTTGAATTAATCAGAAACGTAAATATTAACTTTATTTGAATTTATTATATTATTTGAAAAAAAATAAATAAAATATTACGTATTTAATATTAAATTTATTCTCTTGAATCATAAATATAAATGATGCAGGAAATAAGAACATTCAAATCCTAGGTGAACAAAGCGAAAATATCACAATAAAATATTTTATCATCATCTCAATCGCTCTCCTTTAAATAATATCTTCCGCAACTAAAAATGAATTTGCTCATTTCCATTTAATTTCTAAATTACTTACGCCCGAATTACTATGTGCATTCTAGTGCGTATATATTAATAGTACATTTAAATTTTAATTATGTCATTGTGATAAATTGTGACATTAATCCGTTTTAAATGAGAAAAGAAGAGTAAGCTCGCTTGAAAGGAGATTATTTGAAAATGATTAAAATACGTTCGCTTTGAAGAATTCTATATGGTCTTATAATATATAAATATATCATAAGATATTATGTAATTTTATGTATAATATATAACCTATATATAAATAGTATGTATATGTATAATACATATTATATAGTTCAAACTTAAAATTTTAAATCTACATTCATCACTAGTTCAATCCGCGAACAGATTGACAGATTACGCTTGCATTCATATTCGACAATGCGTCTATATTTTTATTCCAAGATTTAACAGTATTTTTCCGGGATATTGGTGCTCGAAGCTTTCGAAGAGCATATCGCGTGCCAACTCACAAATACTTTGCGAATACTTTTTACTACAGGCTATATTATACAATCTCAATGCAATATAGTTCATTTATTGAGCCCGTTTGTATTACAGTACGACCACAAATGCCGACCAATATAAATCACAATTGTACAAATTGAAAATAGCAATACAAGCGGCAATTTATTTTGAAAAAAGCTCCTCTGTACCGTATACTTTATACATACTTTATATAGGTACATATAATAATCTATAAATAAGATACACATTTTTTTCGAACGTTTCTGCACCAATTTTCCACAAAATAAAACAAGCACGACTGCGCTGTATTGTCCGACGGCACAAGATAAAGTAACAGCTTGTGTGCACCCCGGTCTATATTCTCACTATATTTTGAGCTCCTATTTTTATTAAATGTTTCATGAAGATCCGCGTATTCAATGTACTTCTATGTACTAAAATCTATTATATGCACAAGTGTGGGTATATTCTAAAACTGCATTTAAATCCAAATACATTTTGGTAAGAATCTAGGAAACGGGTGAAATCCCAAGTGGAGGCTTAGTGAAAATTGAGAGAGAACTCTTTCTCGAAGTATTTAATTCGTTGGCCTTCAGAAGATAGTTCAGAAAATTCTAGTATTTATATACTACATTTGCTACATTGCATTACATTATTTTATATTCTTGTGTCTAATTACAATAATATATAATATTGTAATATTGTAACTCATCTAAGGGAAATCTTATAATATTAAAATTAAATAAACATAATCTGCAAATCATGACATTAAATAATCCTCCATGTAGAATTCATAAATGCCACGAATTGCGCAAAACTTGAGGTTAAACTATAATATACGATAATCGTTCCTCTATGACATTAAAGTGCATGGCATTGTTGGAGATTTAGGTGTGTATAGCTATGGGCTTAATTTTAATGAGACTCTCTCTCCAACATCATTTTTCCATACATTTCGCTTATTTAGGACACTCTAGAACCAAGCACATTTATTGTATTCATATGGGTGTGTACTCAGAACTCAGACCAAATGTCGGATGGTTATCTCTTTAAAATATTTTAAATATTATACACACATACACTCTCACACTTTATACTGTGCGAACACAACTGAAATGCCTGTGGCATAGCACAAACACACTATATTTTTCTTTGCCACCATAAATCTGGTTGTAGCATCAATAAAAAGAATATTTGCAAAGCGCCAGAGAACAACAACCCACTGCCAGAGTAAAACTGGGTCTGCCGGTTGCATGGTTTTAGCACTCAGCCAACCCACCAACACAGACTCACACATATAACACACACATACAATCTTTAAAAAAAAAAGAACAACACAAGATATGATAGAGAAAAGTAGAGTTTTAAGTTTATGACTGCTCGTGTATGTGTGCACTTTATTTTTAAATTAAATAAAGGAAATTAGGTTCGTACAAGCGAATAAAGGGGTCCATTTTAATGCTAGTGTGTGATGTTTCATTTCCAGGCTGCATATACAAAACAAAGTAGCAAACCAGTAAAAACCACAGACACATCATGTCTTTCACATGTACTACTATAGAAAGCTCTATATGTATATAACTGCGGTTGCATTGGCGTGAGTGTGTAATTCAAAGCTTTTCGGTTAAAACTAATCGTTGCTACTCTACAGTTTAAGTTTGTTCAGTGGTTGAATTGAAACGTTTTGCAATTACTATAGCATACATACATAAATGGTTTATTAATAAAATAGATGCAAATTAGTATGACTTGGTAATGAAAGTTTTATGATATATAACTACCTATTTGATTAGTACTTTAAACATCAATAAAAGCATCTTAACTCTGGTAGATACTCGTACATTTAAAACAAAAAACATAAAAATTGATTATTGCGGGTGTGGTTATATAGCATGATCCTCCAGAAATAATATTAGTGTTATCAATAAGCCATACAAAATTCCGGCGGAATTAGTTATTCAACATCGGACTTTCCTCCCACTATAACAAAACTGGCGCAATAAAACACAAGCCAACTTAACTTAAAAGGAAAATTTAGTGTCAGACTGGCACATAAAACACAAGCAAACGAAAAGTGGTGGCGTCGGCGACTGCGGTGTGAAAGTCTCTGTCCCCAAAATTCCGACCGAGTCGTCTAGTAGTAAAAAACGTGCTTTGAAAAAGACGCGTTTAAAGTATTAGTTAAGAATATCAGTGATAAAATGTACTTACAATGAATCTGCTATTCCTGTTCAAATGTCTTTATATCCTTCATTAAAACACGTGCCGCCGTGTATCTGGATATTTCCAAGATGTGTGTGTGGGCGTGAAATTCTAAACTTAAGTGTTGAAGCTTTCGTTTTGGTTTTGCGTATTTGCACCGAGAATTCTTCGTATAAAGTCATCAGATAAGTCTTATTAAATTTCCGTATGCGATCGGTTGAACCACTTCGTCGAAAGCATGAGCGTGATGGAACGAATGTAGAGTTCAAGCTGCTTCGACAGTGGCGCTATTTTGGTAGAGAATGGTTCGTAGAATCTCAAATATGATTTTTTTATACCAGTTTCTGGAGTGTATCAAAATATGTCTCACTCTCATTGGATCATTTGATCCCTTGTGGGACATAGGGCCAGAGTGCGATGCCGCACAGCGGATTCATAGACCATTACGGGTTCACACGAGTGGTCAGGTCATGCTAATGTGCCGTTTGTGCTGTGCTACTCATATTGGAGCTACTGTGCTCTAACACTCACAACACATCCCCGATGGTTAGGAGTCTTAA
>JANSTU010032818.1:0-11832 GCA_027564075.1 Bolitophila hybrida
GTGTGTTGATTTATCATTGCTTTTTGATGGGTAAAAATACCATCACAGCCAAAGCATGGCTTGATAAGTGTTATCCAAACTCTGCCCTATAGAGACAAATGGTGGAGAAGTGGTTTGCTGATTTTAAACGTGGCCGTACAGACACTGTACGAACAGCGATTACTACATTGCCATATTAGTGCGTTTGAAGGAAGAAATTTTAAAAAAACGGCCACTCATGAAGACGAAAAAAAATCTCTTTCACCAAGACAATGCACCGTGTCACAAGTCGATCGCAACGATGGCCAAATTGCATGAATTGAGCTTCGAATTGCTTCCGCACCCACCGTATTCTCCAGATTTGTCCCCCAGCGACTACTACCTGTTCGCAGATCTGAAAAAAAATGCTTGGTTTTGAAAGAAAAGTGTTTGTTGTTTTGGTGTCAATTATAAGTCCCACGAGTATACGGGTAGTGAGAGGTCCACTGCGACAGAGACCTTTTTACCGTCAGTAAGACTAGGCTACTATCGGAAGAAGCCAGATATCTGTTAGACACACTTTAGAGACTGGTTTATTTAAGACTTCCAGCCATGCCGAAGAACACTCTCTCGGCACGGTACGTATGACACCTTAGAGAAACTCGTTGCTGCAACAATACAGTGGTTCAGGTAGCGGACAAGCCGCATCCCTCCCCAGAAAGAATAGAGGTATCTCTTTCGGTAAAACCGATAACTTCCACACAACAGACCTGTCTTAGACTGTGGAGGGCACCCATTCAAGGATCGTGAAATAAACCACTTATCACTCGGATGTGTGCCCTCCTCCGTCCAAAAGTTCTGCTATGTCTGCATCGCCATAGCTGACAGGATCCCTATCCGTCACCTGGGACGCGCCTGGTAGGTACTCAACCCTCGCCTATCCCGGCGGCTTTGTATCGTTAAATGAACTACTTTTAAAATGGATTCTCTATTTTTTAATAAACTGAAAAAAGCATTTCAATTTATTGCTTTCAGATGATCCAGTGATGATGTAGACTGGTCACGGCACACACGGCACGGTATTTTCGCTAGGTGTCGTTGCAAGCGCGTAGTTCTATAGCTATAGCTTGTTGGAAAGGTTTTAACGCGCCGACACACACGCTGTTTGTTGTTGTTTGGTTCAGTCATTTGTGAGTTATTGCGTCGCAAACATGAAGCAAAATAAAGAGAAAATCCGACCTTTTTTTTCAGTAATACTACGACAAAGGCAAAAATGCATCTCAAGCCGCCAATAAAATTTGTGCAGTTTATGGACCCGAAAAAGTTTTTATTTCCACCGCACAACGATGGCTTCAATGTTTTCGTTCTGGTGTAGAGGTGATCGAAGGTGCGCCACGCTCCGGAAGGCCTTTCGTCGAAAACTGTGATAAAATCGATGAATTGGTTGAGAGAGACCGGTATAGTAGCAGCCGTAGCATCGGCCCAGATCATGAGTCACCAAACCGTTATAAACCATTTGAAGAATCTTGGATTCACAAAGAAGCTCGATGTATGAATTGACACGAATTGACGCAGAAAAACATCTTTGACCGTATCGACGCATGGGACTCGCTGCTAAATCGCAGCCAAATCGACCCGTTTCTGAAGCGGATGGTGACTGGCGCTGAAAAGTGGGTCAGTTACATCAATGTTTAGAACAAATGGTTGTGGTCGAAGCGCGGTGAAGCGGCCCAAACGGTGGACAAGCCCGGATAGACGGCCAGGAAGGTTCTGCTGTGTCTTTGGTGGGATTGGCAAGGAATCATCCACTATGAGCTGCTCACCTATGGCCAAACGCTCAATTCGGTTGTCGAATTGTATTCCAACAGGACAACGCCAGGCCACACACATCTTTGTTGAGCTCCGGGAGCTCGGATGGGAGGTTCTTTTGCATCCACCGTATTGTCCGGACCTCGTTTCTGTCCATGGCGAACGAGCTCGGTAGTCGGAAGTTGGCCACAAAAGAGGCCTGTGAATATATATATACGTGCCTAAAGTCAAAAAAATTACACGAAATTTGCCGAAGTTTTACCGAAGTCATGGTCGTTACAAATTTTTCATCGGTTCATCGGTACAAATTTTTCTCTAAACCATTTTCAATGGCAAAACTAAAAATATAGAAAAAGAGTATGCTCCTAAACACGAAATTCGTTTTTTTTTGTCTTTATGGGATTTTTCTAAACATGAATTGTGGATTTTGACTTTTATACGTTTTAAAATATAAGGTTTTGCATTTTTAGAGTTTCTAACATTATTTGTGGTTTTGGTGGTTTATGTGTTTGAATTGAATTTTAAAATGGTCATTTTCTGAAAAGTTTCTTCTTTAAAACGAAAGTTTGTCGCTCAATTTTGTCTGAAGTTTTTTTTTTGATAGAAGTATAGAACTGCACGTTGGCAACACTGTTTTAACTGGCTGTCAAGTTATTTTTTTTTAGTTTGGCAACATGAATTAACGCTTCCAAATTGTGCAAATTCGTCCATTTACGTCCGTTTTACGGTCAACATAATCATCCTTCAAAGCAATTTAATGTCAATAATTCATCCTTGTTTTATTCTATTTCAAAGTTCCATACCTCAAAAACAATTGTTATACCAGCTTCTTCGGTGAATCCATTAAAAATACATATAAACAATTAACTATTATAATAAAAAATAATTTCATTTAAAATACCTTTCAATTTTTGTTAGGAGCATTGTTCGCGATAATAAAATGGAGAACAAATAGGCAGTTTTTTTTTTAATCAAAATGCTAATATTTTATCCAAATAAGTTTTTAAAAAAAAATCTTGTCGTTTAAATTATTATGCAATCACTTGATGATCTTTATCTGACAAGGAACACTCCTTAAAATGACACCGCAGACTGCATACTTTCACATTTCACTACATACAATGTATATGTAAATTGTTAGCTTCCAAAAATTAACCTATATTACTAATGTGACTGTTATCAGCTTATTTGGTTCTCTGCAATAATTATAACATATACGAATACCGAAGACTGTGATCACCGATTAGCTCACTCTGATAACACCTCAGTGGTTGATTAAAAATTGCAACATGTTAAATTTTTGCAAACATTATCTGCATAACGCAAGCAAGTCTAATTAGGATTTTGAAGAATCGAAAATCGTTAAAAATTCTGTGCAGTCAATGTTAGGCCATTGCTAGCAAAAGTTGGTATAAACATGCAGCTGCTACGTGTTTGGGGTAATAATCTGTTGTCATGTATCTATGCGGATTTTATATTTAAAAAAAAAATCAGTGTTTTTTCTATTAGCAATTTGGAGCGGGTCCGTTTGGGGTCAACAAGAGACAGCATGTGCTGGAGTACCGTCTGGACATTTTGTGCGAAGCTCACAATCTTGTGGATCGTACTTTTACTGTAATGTAAAAGTGAGCGTGACCGATCATTGTCCGTCCAATTTTGTCTTTGATTCGGTTACGCAGATCTGTAATCATCCCAGCGAGGTGGACTGTTTGCAGTGTTCCCGGTATGGCATTCAGAATTTAGAGGATCCACTTAGTTGCAGTCGATTTTTCCGATGTGTTGAAGGACATAGAACGCATTTGAGCTGTGCCCAAGACTTATATTTTGATCCAAAGATTGGTGACTGCAATGTTCGATCGCTTGTGACGTGTACGAAGGAGATTTGTACCACTCATACGGGACATCGACGACTGCCCGATCCGAATGACTGTACCAGGTATTTTTGAATAAACATTTAAAGATTTTAAGGATTTTATTAATAATTTGTTTTATAGCTTTTTTGTGTGTTTAAATGGAGTTGCTTATAAACAGACCTGTGCACCAAGACTTTTTTTCAATTCCGTCAGTGCAGAGTGTGAAACTAGTAATGGACGTGAATGTCACGTAAGTGTAGTATAAATAAAATCAATATAGCTAATTTCATCAATAATATTTTATGGCCGTATTACAGGAAAGCGTGATCAACATTCCGCAACCTACAAACTATCCGCCACAAGTGACTTACACAGTTCAACCTATAACCGCAACTCCAATCTTCTGGCAAACGCAATCTACAACCAATCCGACAACAACGCAAATACCTCCATGGCAAACCCAGCCTACAATGCCGCCCATCCAAAGTCAAACCACCACAACGCCAATACCTTTATGGCAAACACTGCCTACAATACCACAGCCCACGCAAACTCAACTTCCTTGGCAAACACAACCAACGCAACCCACACCCGAATTTTGGTGGTCAGACGTAATTACAGTTACAACAAATGAAGTACCGCCATGGGAGACACAATCAACAACCCAGCTACCTTGGCTAACACAAGCACAAACAGCAAACCAGCAACCATGGCAAACACAACCCACAACGCAGCCACCTTGGCAAACACAACCCACAACTCAACCACCTTGGCAAACACAACCCACAACTCAACCACCTTGGCAAACACAACCCACAACGCAGCCACCATGGCAAACAGTACAACAAACTCAACCGACCACTACAACCAATTCTGGCTGGCTGGTCCCTGGCTGGACAACAATCACAACGCTAGCTCCATGGATTCAGCCCACCGATCCACCACCGCTTGACCTCCAATGTACAAGTAATGGATTCTTCGCACATCCACAATTCTGCCAGCAATTCATCTATTGCCAGAACGGAAGAGGCGAAATTGTGAACTGTAATAAAGACTATTATTTTGATCAACAATTGGGACGTTGTGATACGAATATTCCGTCACACTGTGTCCAAGCTCAGCTGGGCATTTGGAGAAATATGTATGCATAAATATATTCTATTTTATATAAGATAAATACAAAATTTTGCACTAAAATAAACCTGTTTTTTTTTTTTAAACTTACCTGAAAATAAAAAAAAATCTGGAGATTTTATGGCCAACAACATTTTGAATGTGGATTTACGACTCTTTTCGACAGACATAATCGTAATAAATCCGTATTTCAAAGAATCAACCGGATTCCTAGTTTACGGAGGGGGCAGGAGTTTAAGTTTGAAGTTTAAAGATCTTTCAAGTTCATTAAAAGTAGCTGAAGTTCTTTTAAGGTTACTTTATTTTTATGGTCATACATACATCCAGTTTTGTAACCGAAACTCAATGTTCTTTAAGAGAACATTTAAAGTAGTAGTAGAGTACACAATTTTTCATGGTTGTTTTAGGGTACATTTAAAGTGCCTAGAGTAAACCAATTTTAGTAAACAAAAGTCGATCTTCTTTAAGAATATTTTAAAAGTAGCTGAAGTACATTATATAAAAAAAATAATTGGGCATCTGTCGGTTTTTATTATGGATGATCCAAGATTTAGCTCTTCCATGAGTTTAAGCTGCAATACCATCGTTCGCGTAGTGAGTTTGCTAAATGCGATCAAAATGAGCTTTTTCACAGTAGAATTCACTTCAGCGATGAGAATCATTTTTGGAAGGAAGACAATCCACAAGAGGTTCTTAAAACACCTCTTTATCCAAAATAAATGGTTTGTTGTGTTATCGTTACCGGTCCCTAACATCTTCCAAAATTATGCTGAACGGGTTGTTATCGTCAACGGCGATCGATACAGTAAGAATTTTTAGCCGCATTTAAACGGCTTCGGCGTTGACCTTTGGTTTCTGAAAGACGGTGAAACATTCGTTAAGCGCATCATGCAATGTGGCCTAGTGAATTGGACTCCGCGGTATTTTGTTTTGACCCCACTTGATTATTCTCTATGGGAGTCTAAGTAGAGAAGTTTGTGACGATTAAAGCCAACGTATTGGACCATTTATTGATTTGTGGGTGTATTTCAATGTTCTCGTGCGCGAAAAGAATTCCCTATATAAAAATCGGTCTGAATTGCCCTTTTTTTATTTTTTATCCCCAAAAAGAGTAAAAGAAGGTACTCTAAATTGGTACTACAAATTTCCTCACTGATTAATTTTTTGATGCTAAAATTCCAAACACCCTAAAATCATTTTATGTTTTATTTTCTTAAAATTATTTATAAGTTTGTCAAAAATTTAGTTCAAATATGCGCCGTTTTGTTCGATAATCTGTTTCCATCTTAACGGCAACTCCATAATACCCAACTTGTAGAACAGATGGGGTTATTTGCAAAGAACTCGGACAGCCACATTTCACAAGCCTCTTTTTAGGCCAACTTTACACCCTCAAGAGCGTTCGTCATGGACAGGAACAGGTGGTAATCACTTGGCGGTATGTCTGGGCTAAATGGTGGATGCGATCAAATCCGTGCTCCCGTAGCTTCTGACGAGTCACCAAAGATGTGTGGTGGAACACTACACCCTTCCTATTGGCCAATTCTGGACGCTTCTGGTCGATCGCCTGCTTCAAGCGGTCCAGTTGTTCGCAGTAGATGGTAGAATTAAGCGTCCGGCCATATGGGAGCAGCTCAAAGTGGTCCAATCCTACCAAAACATTTCTCACCGTCCATGAATCAAAACTGCTAGATCTAAATCCAAACCATTTATCAAGATTTCAAGCCATTCAACAAATGTACCAGCATTTTTGGAAACGATGGTCCCAAGAATACATTCATCATATTTTATTATGTAACGTGGAAAATGGTTTACAGCTCAAGCTGAGTTAAAAATTGATGTTCTAGTGCTCATCGAGGAAGATGGTCTAGCTCCATCCAAATGGGCTATGGGACGAATTGTGGAAACGTTTCTTGGAGCTGATGACCACCATCACCATCAGATGCAGCAAATCGACTATCAAAAGGTCATTCGTCAAGTTGGCTCTTTTACCAATCCAAGATGATCAAAGGGATGAATCATCAAAGGCAGAATAAAATTAACACAAGGAATTTATAAACAATACATAGTGTTGCTGTGACCAAACTCACGATACTTAAGGTCCCGACAAACTTTACACGGTTCCCAATCCTGCCGGTGAGCTTTAAGGCGCCAATACACAATATGTAATGCCCACCAGTGAGCACAGCGGTAACCTGGCCTTTGCTCAAGAGAGCTGATGGACCCCGCGGGTGTAGGTTGGGAACAGGTTAACGAACCACCATATTTTTCATTAATCCTTAAAATTATTTTTTTTTCAATTAATCTCACTCGCGAATTCACCTTTTTTTTTGCTTTTCTTTGTTTATACACATCCGCTATATTTTGTATTCTAAACTCGACTGCCTCAAACTCACCCGTCTTCTCCCCTTTCTTCTCTCAGCGCCTCTTCCGGCGGTAACTAACACTAACTTACATACTAAACTTAAAACTAACATGGATTGAGTGTTGCTCAAAATTAAAAGTTAACCCATTAGGTGACAACCTTTACAATTATTTATCATCAAAATTGCACACGCAACACTAGCAGCCGTTCAGCGATGGATACAGAGATGATATAGGAGTGATGGAAATGGAAGACAGAGAAACAAATAGGAATGGGGGAGCGAAAGGGATAGGAAAAAGAGAGAGGGAAGGGCAAAGAGAAAGAGAGATAGAAATGGAAGGGAGAGGATAAGAGAGTGATCTGATCGTTGATTACAGCTCTCTCTCTCTCTCTCTCTCTCTCTATTTCTAATTGATTTGCGCATATCTGTTAGAGATAAATAAAAGTATGTATATCTGCAATGCATATTTTTTATTGCAATCATGCTAATGTTTAATTATGTTAAAAAATGATATAATATTTAAATTGTATCTATTATATGGCAGATAATAACAAGTACATAACCAATATAATGTGTGTACATTAGTTTATATGTATTTGTATCAAATTGACCCAGTGTGTCAAAATCGTGGCCAGAAATAAGTGTGTCAACGGAAGGTTTTAAAATGTCGCACAAAAAAAAAAACGTAAAAAAACTCAAATTTCAAATCTAGCTGTAAATAAATCTTTCAGCGAAAACAAAAAAATCCACTGCGGCCAAATGCATTTATTTTACATACACAGCTTTAACAGCTTTAATATTTGACCATAAAAACAAATTGTTAAGGAGGTTTCCAGTTTGATAGTTTTAAATTACATTTTACCCCTATCTTCCCAAAAGAAAGAAAATGGTCAAAAAAGTTGGTACTCTACAAAACTACAAAATGTTAAAATTTCGTCCGTGATCAATTTGTAGTACTACGTTTTTGGCTCTAAAACCTCTAAAGCCCTTTTAAAGGACTTTAAAGTTTGTATAAATAATATATGTTGTCAAATATCTCCCTTACGCCATTTTGTCTTTTGAATTTGGCGGCTATGTACAAAGCGCTACAGAGCTCGTATCGGGCAATACTATACATCATTTGAAAGGCCTTGACATAACCTACAAAACGACGCTATGAATGATTAGTTTGGTTCGACGATTCAGAGCCGGTGAAAACGACACCATCGATAATCCAGCCGGCGGAAGACCTGTGACGAAGAATACCGATCAAATCTTGGAAAACATCGAGTTAGACAGGCATGTGACATCTCGTGACATTGCCCAGGAGATGAGTTAGTCACCAAACCATTTTAAACTATCTGCAGAAGGCTGGATACAAAAAAAGCTTGATGCTTGTGTGCCGCATGATTTGACGCAAAAAAACCTTCTGGACCGAATCGTGGTCGATGGCCGGTGAATCTTTCCAAACTATTACCAAGCCGGGATTGGCGGCCAGAAAGATTTTGCTGTGTGTTTGGTGGGATTGGAAGGGAATCACCCCATATGGCCGGACGATTAATTCTATCATCTACTGCGAACAACTGGACCGCTTGAAGCAGGCGATCGACCAGAAGCGTCCAGAATTGGCCAATCGGAAGGGTGTAGTGTTCCACCAGGACACCATATAGCCCGGACATACCGCCAAGTGATTACCACCTGTTCCTGTCCATGACCAACGCCCTTGGTGGTATAAAGTTGGCCTCAAAAGAGACTTGTGAATAGTGGCTGTCCGAGTTCTGCGAAAATAAAAATGGGGGGTTCTACAAGTATATTATGAAGTTGCCGTCTAGATGGAAACAGATTATCGAACAAAACGGCACATATTTGAACTAAATCCACACTGTACACAATTAAATGAAACATCACTAGGACAACGGAAAAAGGCCCAAAACTCAGACAAACTTTTTATTGCTTTTTTAGGTCGGGGGAACCACCTTTAAATGGAGATGCTGCACCAAACCTACCTCACCGGTAGCTGTAATAAACATTTGCTACAATTTGTAAATAAATTATCGAAATACCAAAATCAGCACGTAAAACTCAACAGAAATAATAATGCGAGCTAAGAATTCCCAGCCAGGAAATAGAGAAAACTCGGAAATCAATTTTCATTTTGTTCCATTCACCATTTCATTTATTATATCGAATATACGAGTATTACTGTAAGTGTATGCGAACGTAACACACATTTGTATGTAGATTCTGAAAATGTGACCTCGCAATACGAAAATATATACTACTGCTGGAAAAATCTACATGTTCATATTTTGCATTTTCTCTGTCTTAAACCTTATATCGTGTATATCGTACGTGATATTAACTTTGAAAACTATGTATGTATGTGTGTGCTTCTATGATGTTTGGACGGAAAGTCGACTATAATGTGGCGGCAAGCTCAGCAAAAGCTTTCGTTGGACATAAAGTACGCATACTTCTCCAGCGTACCTGACTCGAATACCGAGCTACTTGGCATAATTGAATTTTACAAATACAGAATGAAGCAAATATATGTAAACGTATATTGTATATAAAATAAATATAATACAGAGTTCATAAAGAGATATATGAAGAGTGCACTCTGTCCGAGAAGCGCATCGTCAGCCAAGCAAGAAAAAGAAGCGGCAGCAACAGCAGCTGGCGAGTGCACATTACATATAAAATGTATAGTAAATAGGAATATACCTTGAAGCTAGTTTCATAAAAGCTTTGAACGCCCGTCGAAGATGTTAATTGAAATAAATTATTATTGTAGTGCAGCGTAAGTTTAAATTACACCAGAATACATTAGACTAATATTTTAGTAAGAAAGTAAGAAGCAGATAAAATAGCGAAAAGTATAAATATTATTAGAAGACACATTTACTGGTACCGTTGCAGTTGGTGTTTAAGTGTTTAAGCTTATATACATAATTGCGATATGTTTTGCAGAAAGGTTTTGTGAACTTTTTCAACTTTGGCTCGTTAAAAGTTCATTTGTATACGACGAGTATTTCTAAAATTACATTTACGATGTCTGCATGACAGAACAAACATTTATCTTTTAAAAGTATTGGAGTAATTTAGGGAAAATGTTTCAACTGAACATATGCATATATAATGCGTGTATATTACAAATTATAAAATAAACACCGCTCCATAATAATTAGGTTTGTTGTGTTTGCTTCAAATCCGCATGAATATTCAAACAGTCTAAAAGGATTCCAAAAAAAAAAAAAAAAAAAACACAGACCGGACATAACCGAATTTACGAAAACTGCACCCTGTCCGAAATATAAGCTCATGGAAAACATCAGCACTGTATATACAGGTCAATTTCCTGTTTTTCGGGTGTGTTCAACAAAAGTTTTGCATGTATGGCGCGGTTTTACTAATCTGCAACCGTCAAAGCTCTGCTCCTCTCAACGGACATTGTCAAAGCTCGGCTTGCGGCAGATTAAGTGACCGAAATAGTATTCAAGCTTTTTTGCTCGTATAATCTATATACACTCTAATAAATAAAAACTTGAGAATATAAAATTGTATTACATTTAATTTTCTATTAGATAGTTACTAAATGTAATTAACCCTTTGACGATTGCACATGCAAGTTCCATTGCTTGAGGTTTTTGGCACATATATACTTGTCCTGGTAAGAGATAGTGTAAATGTGTTTGAATCTGAGGATTGGGGCAATTAAATGTGAGCGGTAAATCTCTCTTATGATTTATTTGTTCCCTAGGAGTCCTCAAAGTTGTTCAAAAACTGGTCTTAATTCAAATTAAACCTACATTTACTGATTTTCAGTAAAATTGTGATTCACGCGCTTTATTTGCATGAACCTACACCTAAATTTACTGATATTCAGTAATTTTTTTTTAATTTATGCGCATGATTTGCATGATTTACTCCCAAATTTACTAAAAATGATTTAAGAGAAATATTGGCATGAATTACTCCTTTATTTACTTATATTCAGTAAATGTTGCATAGATTTATGCGAATTTTTTTAATTATACAAATGTACCACTAAAATTCAGTAAATTTTGGTGTGAAGAATGCGCATTACTTACGCAATTTCAATAAATTTTGTTTTAATTTAAGCGCATTATTTGCATTATTTACTTCCAAATTTTACTAAAAATCAGTAAATGTTGGTATGATTTATGCGCATATTTTACTGATTTTTAGTAAATTCTGGTGTGAATTAGTTTTTCTTGATTTCGAATGATTGTTAATTTACAAAATTCAAGCGTTTTTTTCTTAAATCAAACAAATATACGCTTTGCGCCAAATTGATAGGCAATTTTCTAGATTTATGCCAATTTTGCGAAAGTTTTTTCGTTCCGTGTAGAGTGTAGATTTTCTGTTGCCGTATACACGTATACATAATATCTGACCTATGATGGTATTTTATAGTGTTAAACTTCCGTTGCGATCGCTTGCACAAGGATGTCGATGCAAATGATACGTAAAACATGCACATATGATATTCTAATACGAAAATATTGATTTTTATTTTTATATTGCGTAATATTTGTGTCATCTTGTAAATTAAATCAAAAATGGGCAAAAGTACACTTTAAGTATTTGGAGATTAGGCATTGCCAGTATTAGCTGATGGTATCCAGCATATAGGGCTGGTCGATTCTAAAAAAAATCGATTTAATTCGATTCTGTAAAAAAATCGATTTTCCTCGATTTATCGATTTTTT
>JANSTU010032829.1:0-11832 GCA_027564075.1 Bolitophila hybrida
TTAGTTGAAAAGTCAAACCGTTTGTGTTTTATTAAAAAAAAAAGTTGAAGCGCACCTATTGAAAAACCCTTTATTATTGCTTTTTTCCATACATACATTTTTAATTTTTTTTAATGGCCAATACAAAAGGCCATATTTTCAATTGGTGTTCGGAGTTTTCTTATGTATGCAATGGTGACGAGATAAATCCGTAATATTTTCAAAAAGCGTATTACCAAAAAGTCGTTTATTTTTTGGCCTTTCAAGCTTACTCAATAGTTACTAAAACGTGCAAAGAACAAATAAAAACGCAAAAAGATCGAGCGCTTTGGGCCGGAAAATTACCTTCATAAATAATTTTGCGTTTTAGTTACAAAAAACCCCGCTGGCCAAGAAGTTTAACGAGTCGGATAGTAGGTTTAACTTCACCGCTGAACCATCGACTAATTGCAAAAGATCACCAGAATGTTCCTCAAAAGGAAAATCGACAAGGAGTTGTGGGGTATAAGTCCCACAATCATCAAGGACGGCAAAACAAAAAAATGGACACAATCTCTGCGGAACGACATGAAACATAAGAGCTCTGGAGTTTTGCGTTTTTTTTCAAATGAAAATAATTTCAATCAGGATAAGAAAGTAAGCCAGGGAAAATACTTCTTCAAACAAGACTTCAACCAGCTCACAAGTCATTATAATCTCAAGAATGACTGTATGGAAATATTTGATATCACTGATCACCTGAATAATGACCCTAGGCATCCTCGATTGAAATCAATTGGATTATTACTTATGGATCAAAGTATCAAAGTATTTATTAGTTTTAAAAATATTCTTAGTACAAAATCTTTCATAAAAAAGTTTCCCAGAGCTCTAAGATTCTATAAAAAAGCTATTACATAAGATCTCATAATGAAATAAAAATATTTTTTAACAATCTATCCCATAACATTTTAGATACGCATTATGGCGTTGTGTTGTGATATTTTAACAATCCATCCCATAACATTTCTGGTGCTCATTATGACGTCAATTTGGCGGGTCTGGCGCATTTTGTGTTGTGTTTTAATTCGCCAACCTAATTTTCCTTTGAAATATGCAGATTGATCAGTGCGCTGATTGCGATACATATCATAATATTGGGCAGAATGTAATGGGACAAATTGTGTATTCGTTTTTTATGGGATATTTTTACGCAAATATTATTGTTATAAACCTATATTTCTATGGTGTCAATTTGAAGTGAATTAAAAAATCATAGAACATATTGTCATGGGATATTCTGTTTTGGATTATTTTGTATGGGACAATTTGACATGGACAAAGATGTGCTTGGTCCCATTGCCTTCGCTCAAGGGGCTTGTTCAGGAATTCGCTTCAGACTGGAGGCTGTTCTATAGAAGCTAAAATAAATCTTTTTTACAACATATGTATTCATTTCCATTCCAAAATTTTGGCGTTTATTTATTATTTTCAAAGATTTTATTTTGTTTTTTTACTTACTTGATTTCTATTAATTTTCTTTTATTATTATAGTTTATGTCATAAGTTAAAAAAATATAATATTTATACAGAATTTTAAAGATTTATAGTCTTATTTTATGTTAAAGTGTAATGTTTATGTATTATCATCTTATTTAGTGTTTTGTTTTTACAATTTAATTTGTTTTGTATTGTATTGTTTTTTGGTATTTTTTATATTTTTACTTAAAATTGACAGTACCTTTATTAGTAGCCATAGTTTAGTGTTGCTTTTAAAAGATTTTAGATTGACATTTATTTTGATATTTTGTGGAATCATTCAGTCATTTATTACAGATTTGGAATGATTAGATCAATTTGATGATTGCATATGTAGCAGGTTTCTCTGACGCGTATTATATCCATATTGTACATAATTTGTAGTTAACAGTAAGTTATGTTTGCTTATGTTATTTTTTTATAATATATATAATATAATAGTATTTAGTTATTTAGTTTGATCATATCTGTTAGTTTTGCGAAAGTTATTAATGTATCCGATCATGTGTTATTCTGATTTATTCTGCAGTCTCTCTAATTCTTGTATTTTTAAACGGGCACAATTTGACCATATTGGAGTTAGATATGTCAAGTGAGAGTATATATGCGCAAAATAAATGTTTGTCAGGGCAATAATATTTAGATTGTAGCGTAGTCTTCTCATTACACCTGTTATGTGTCGGATTTTGGATTTAATTTTATTGATCTGGTAATTCCAATTTAATTACAAATTGATTATTAGTCCAAGGTACGTTACGTTATTACCTCTAAAAATAGGTTTGTGTTTATAAATAAGATTCATTTTTGGTATTCGTTTATTTCTAAATATTAACTACAGTTAGTTTTTTCAATGTTTAAAAGAAAAACATTATTTTCAAAGTAATTCTTATAATATTTGGGTCTTTCTGTATTCGAGCTTTTAGTTCACTGGGATGTTGACAAGAATTCATTACTGTTTTATCACCGGCATATAACTGGGTTTTTCCATTGAGATTTAATTGATCATTAATCAATATGATAAATAGTGGTGCAATTCAAGTCAATAAGCGTTGTACAATGTAAGTACATGCATGTTAAATTTTGGTTTTTCGATTGTAAGACAATATAATTAATTAATTAATTCCTATATATAAATTAAAAGTTGTTTATATCATGATTCATGATTCAGTATAAAAAAAAACAAAACTAGGAATAACATCGCAACCAACGAGAAAATATCAAATCGTATAATTACGTGTTTTTTTTTGCATTCTACACAGGTCATTCTATTTTTTTAGTAAATTATTGACCAAACAATCAGATGATGTTATTGGCATTCATTTGTGTACTTGTATGTTAGTGTGCAAATGATATTTTGTCCATGTAATCAATTATTTACGTATACAATAAGATAGGCCATAGAAAATATATAAAAACTATATATAATTTTATATACACTACGTCCGCCTGTAATAAACCGTTTCTGTGCGCAATTGTATAATTGTAACAACAAAACCGTTGGAAAAATTCGTCTATGCACACAATCAAATCTACAAATTTACAACAAATGTAATATATAAAGTTTGTTGTGTGCGTAAATAATGTGCATAAACAATCACATTTCGTATATTATTTACTTGTAAATTTACTAGAGGTGAATACAGAAACAGCACAGCGTAAGTTTTCATCAGCATATTATTCCATTCTGGAGTACAAAAAATCCACAACGCCACATCGTATAATATGTAATTGCTTTGTTGTGCAATTATTGCTCAGAGATTATTTAACACTAGATTTATATGCGGTGAGTACATCTACCTACATATTTATAGAGTATATACCTGTCGCGAGAATAGTACGGTAGCAAAACGAAATTGTTATTTCATTTTTCTGAAAAATCATTGTGCAGGTACTCAAATGTCAGATTATTTAACATTAAGGTATTTATATGCGTACGTATAATAATACTATTACATATACAATTAAATTGTTTATTTAGTAATGTTTTCATGATAAATTAACGTAAACGTGTTAAGCAGTCTTGAAGATGAGAATATGAGTAGTCAAAGTTTCAATGCTATTGCAATAAACGATAGTAATTGTTTTTTTTTATTATTTTTTATAAGAATAAACTTTTTGTTTGTACTAACCTAGACATTTTATTTTCGAAAAATAAAATATAATAAAATATTAGTTTTTTAATTATAAAAACTAAATAATAAGATATGTTTTAATGCTTAATTTCGTATATATTTGAAAGGATATTCAGAATCATGAATAATCAACGCCATCATACACTTATTGTTTTATACAGGGTGTTTGTTTATATGTTAATTGATGGCATTAATGTCCCGTTATTCCGAATCAATAACCTATTTCAAAAATAGGCTAATAATAACATGAGGAACCAACTGATTTAAAGTGCTACATTCGAAAAACACTTCGGTCTGCCGGTCGGGATTGAACCGACGACCTCCCATAAGACAGCCAACGCCGTAACCCCCTCGGCAATGGCTATGGTATAAGTAGTATAGTTTCAGATAGGGAAAAATAAACAATGATCTTCAAATCAGGACAAAGATCATATAAGAAATCATTTGACGACAACTATCAACAGAATGCTAGTGATTAGAACCTGTTCGTCATGTCGCTAGTATATCCTCAATTAATTTCCGAGATTTGATAAGCTTGATAAGCTCAGGAGGCTCGAAACAAAGACTGCTAAATATATCGGGAGCAAAATACAAAAAAAATATCTAGAGAATAGACTATGGAAGATTTATTGTATATTTCTTTTGGTTTTGTCCCAAGTATTAATTTCGAATCTTATGTCGTTTCTACACGACACGAAGTGTGGGTATTAAGACTTAATGTTTTTTTACTTTAAATTTAGGCTGAACCAAACATAGATTTTCTTGAAAAATACCATTGTAGCAAACTCGATTGTATTTCGAGTAAATACTTTTTAATATTTAAATTTATATTTGTTGTTTCAAAAAACCTCGATTAGAGTTGAAAAGGTATAATTTTGTATGTAGTTTTTGTGTATAAAAGTTCTCTAAATGGGCTTTAAGATTAACTGAAACCCTTAACTTGTCAAGTTGACTAAAAAAACTTAAAAATACAACCTCAACAAAAATTAAACATGTAACTTGATAAGATTCTATCTTATACGCTCTAACGAAGTCCAGAAGTCTAACCGTTCAAAAGTTACGACCAATTATGACCACTTATTGTGTAGGACTTTTCTGATTGAAATTTTTGACACATAATATTTTTTTTTTACATTTCAGTCTTTTGGATTATAACGATGGAACTGTTAGACTACTGGACTTCATTAAGGGCATTTTGAAAAGGATAATGTCCGTGTATATACTCGTAAAACGTGTGTGAACTTTATTTTATATAAAAGCTACATGTTTGTATCCTATGTCGAACATAACTACGAGTATAAACAAAATTACGCTTGCATTAAGTAAATAAACAATAATGTAAAAGTAAGACTAGACATTTCTTAGTAAAAAACGATACTGTTATACATTTTTAGTAAATAAATGCTTTTTCTTGATACGAGTAAGTATTGAAATAATGTAAAAAACGAACATTTTCAAATATTAAGTAATATTAAGTAAAATTATTGTTGAATTAAGTTTTGTTAGGTGTGATAATAACAAAAATAAAATATACATCTATGTTTTGCCGTATATTTCGATTTTTTGAAAATAATTACCTTAAATTTAAATATATGCATTTAATATGTTATAGGTAAATTGTAAATAATGATCCAATAATATAATATGTTATAGGTATAATGAATGTATATAAAACATATAACGCCGTTTGAAAGTCATTAAAAATGCATTTAGTACTTTGTAATGATATGCAGAAATTCATCGTTAGCGAAACAATCTGAGATATTATATGTATTAGGTCATTATATAATTATACATTATATATAGGTATTTTGTATTTAAACTCTTTAACTAGTCTAATAATAAATAATTTATAATTTTGTGTATTATGGAATGTATTATAACATTAAATAATACTCATTATTCACATGAATTGTAGAATGTCTCTATTTGCATCGATGGTATTTGAGATCCCATGTCACAAGCAAACTTTAATTGCATATTGATAATGTGTTTAAAGAATTCTAGGAAATTAAAGATGTTTGGGTTAGTGTAGTTATCAGAATGTACACTTTGGGTCTTGTATTTGTATTTTAAAATATTATTGCAAATTTCAAAGTAAACACAGGAAAAATAACCAATGTAAAACTAGTCCTATTATAAATCGTAAAAGTTTATCAGAAAAAGTTTGTATCGTTATTCGTTATATCGATATAAGTTTAAATTAGTATAATCTAATTTTGTCTGAATTGCATTTTATGTGGTGCAGCCCATAAATTGCAAATGTAATTCCAAAGGTATAACATTTTCTTACTGATCATTTTGTAGTACTACGTTTTTGAGGATAAAACCCCCACCATTTTAAGGATTTTTTGTGTATGAAACTTATAAACTTATAAATAATAAATTCAAATAAATGTTTTTTTTTAAATAATTGCATTATAACATTTTACCCCTATCTACCCCAAAAAGCTACACCTAATTGAGCAATTATTATTCTTTCTCTATTCGGATTAAAAATCATAGTAAGATTATTTCTAAATTAATTCGGCTAAATTTTGACAAAACATGTCTTTTACCACTCCAACATAATTAAATTCAAATTTGAAACCAATAATATAAAACTTCTTTTGGTCTTCCCCCTGAAAACTTTAATTTTGCTATAACAGAACAACAGTCGAAACAGATCTTTCTCGTGACATTATTTGTATAATTTGATTCCCCAAAAAGGTTATTTCTATAGAATAATGATACAATAATGGTAATAATATATAACAAATATATAATATACGTAAATATGAATTGTGTTGCATTAAACACATAATCACAACAGTACCCAATATCATATATTATCAATTAATTAATGTAAACTAGTTGTTTATAATAAATATTTACAATATAGAGATTAATTAACATGATAAATTTTGTATATAAGACATTTGTGTGAAGGCATCACATTTTCTCGGTTGTTATTTTGTAGTAATAGATATATTTGATACACATTTTAGAAACAATACTTTTAATATATCTCCAGGACTTAACCCATAATATACAAAAAAAAAAATTAAACAAAAATATAGACCTTTCCATCTTGCGCATGTTGTTTTTACCGAACTGTAAAGTCATGATCCTTTTCTTTATATATTTTTCATCGGTACCATCCTCTAAATCATTTTCAAATGATAAAATCCACATAATCACGAATAGTTTTAACAATGATTGTTTCCACATATAGGAGAACCTTTCATATCCAATCATGTTTAAGTTTGCAACTAGCAGATATATTTCCAAAGTTTATTTCGATATCAGTAACACTCAGAGTACAAAAAGTTGTATTATTATCTTGATGATTATAAAAATGTAGAAACGTTCGTTCTAGCGATTGCAAAGTTTGTTAAAAAAAATCCGCTTGAAACTTCAAACGCGTTTTTCTCGAAAGTATGCTATTCTATATGGTCGGCAAAATATCTCGAGAAGTTTTCAAATTTGTATTTTTTTTTAAATATTCAGAAATACATTCTCTATAGTCTGTCGAGCCATTTAAAAATATATTTTTCTTTTTATGAACCATAAAAAAAATATGTTTATAAAAAATTATATTTTAACTTCATAAATTATTCAATTTTTTAAAATTAAAAACTTTGCCTTTACAATATTCTTTTTTTATTTTTCAAATCCATCGACCTATATACAATTAAGATATATCATACGGTTCCAAATCATTGACCAATCATCGTAACACCAATTTTTTTATTATATAAAATTAAAAAAAATGTATTTTCTTATAGTTTAAGGACCAATAAACAATGCATTATATACATTTTGTCCTAATTTTAAAAATACATAACCAACAAAATAATAAATAAATATGAATATCCTTAGGGAGATTGGTTCAAATAGATAATGTTTTGTATTTTTGTCAAAGAAGAAGGGGGCGATGAAAATTCAAATGGTCAATTACACTAAGCGCCACCATTTTTTCTTACATATCTAAATATGTTTTCTTATGTCCGTTAAACACGAACATGACCATATAAATAAATTCTATGTATAGGATCTTGAGAATAATATAATAATTGATAATAAAAAAAATAATCGAATGTAGTTCCATGTTCGTCAAGTAGTTTTGGCGAAATAAAAAGAAATACAATAAAAAAGTCAAATAAAAATTTGAAAAAAAAAAAAAAGTTTATAAATTTGTACGTGAAAAAGGCACTTTTACAAGGAAAATGAACTGCGGTTGAATAAGATCTATGGAGAGATAACGAAATTATGGACAATTGAGTAAAGGTAAGAAAATTCGCCTTTTTACTCTTTCTCTTGATTTTTACCAACTATTCTTTCTATTCAAATAAATAGCAATCCATATTTTCATTTTATGTTATTTTCCTCCTGTGACTTATTATTTGGTTCTCATATCATTGCCTAAAATTTCAATTTCAGTATTTATTATCACAGATTAATAGACATATAACCATTGGTCTGGTCTAAGCCGAGACGCGATTTCCCAACGTAAAATATTATGTTATGCGAAGGCAGACTGCATATATGCTTTTGCCACGATATTTATGCAGCGAGATGGGAGAACTGTATGACGCAAAGGAGTGGAGGTTGTTTATCGACGACAGCAAAGATAGTTTAAAATAGGTTTTATTGCACATTAAGAACCAAAAACCGTCGATACCATGCTGACAATACTGTATGCAAGAATTATTAGAGATAATGGCTAACCTGTTGAAATTCATTAAATATGAAGAGCACGATTGGAAAGTTTGTTGTGATCTCAAAGTCGTCGCCATGTTGTGTGAACTGCAAGGTTATTACACTAAATACTGCTGCTTTCTGTGTATCTTGGACAGCCGCGCCAGTACAGAGCAGTACATAAAAAGAACTGGAGAGAGGACTCATTTTGCCATATTTACACATAAAACTAGGACTCGTCAGAAAATTTATAAAAAGGGCCAAGCATTCCATTTTTTGAGAACAATTTTTCCAAAAATTGAACAGTTTCAGACATTACTATCATCCAATTAGAATGCAGACTGACTCAAGTTATGTTCAATAATGTGGGACTACGTTTGATTTTTTTTTAATCATCTCAAAATTACTATTGCCATTTTCGAGTGTAGCGGGCCAAAATACACAAGAAAAGTATAGTGGGATATGAAACACAACATATCTTTTAATTTTGGCGTCTAGTGTTATTAACGGCAAAATGTGGAGCAAATGGAGCAAACATCCATACAAAAACGCTATGCGCCATTCCCACAGGTTGTTCTTCCTTAATTATTGATTGATTTTGAATTATTTATTTTAGGGGTATGATTTGCTTCTCACTTGAATATTAATCTTTATGTTAAAGGACATTTTTAAAAAAAACATAAAAACAATGATATTCGGTTATACTGTGATCTAAAACTTTGCTCTTGGTAACTATATCTCTAACTAGCTATCTGTCATACCATAAATAATAAACAAATACAGAATTTATGTTTAAAAAATTCCAATTGATAAATAAACAGCTTATATTTCTTACCGTATAGCAAAAAACACAAAAAAAACATGGATTATCAATTAAAAGCACGTATACCAAAAAAACAAACCGAACAACATATATAGTTTGGTGAGAATTAGGTCTGAAAAAATAATACGTTCAAAGTGATGTAAAATATTTCTAGTCGCACTGTGTGTACTTCCAATCGCCGTCAAATCGCACAATAGGCGAGGGTTGATATTTTAATGCCCTTTAAAATGAATAGCACACCATCACACAAATACACCATCAGTACACATTATAATAATATGTACCTGTAACACAATACGACCCGTAACCGTCTTAGAAAAAAAACACGCAAATACGACCACTCGTGTTCACGTATGTGTGTCCGTTTGGTTTTCTTCCATTTCAGCAAGCGCAAGCCTGCCTTTCCGTTGAAAGGATGTGTGCCTGGTCCCATTGCTTGCGTGTGTGTCTTCTTTGTGCACTCTAGTCTTATGCAGTGTGCCAGGCATCGTGCAGCTGTTGGACATATGTGTATGTGTGTGTATGGGTACTCTTATATGAATACACTTTAGGCTGAAACTGTGAACTCGGCCGAGCTCACTAACAAAAGCAGCATTTCCTGTTCCATTGTTTCATCCGCATTAGGCATTCAAGAAGCGCATATTAATATACCACTATATATTCTTCTTTAATTCTAAAGTGTATGCCCACGTGTTTTCATGATCGACGCACGCACACATATACTCAAATGTGTAAATTTATACGTGCATTAATAATAACAATTATAATTCTCCGTATGGTAATCGCTCGCACTCGTACAATCACACATAACAATAAAACCGATTACTCATTTTCGGTGCACATTGCTCAACCAATTTTAGCTTCATTGAAACACAACCATAATTATTATTTTTAATAAATAATTATTGCTTTTGGTTCTTTTATTTATAATGGCAAGCTTATTATTGAGCTGAGCCGCCGCCACATGCAAAAAATATATAACTTACATCACAAATCACAAGGCACTGCACCGAAGGCTCCGACACATTTTTGCTGTTTTTAATTACGCCGTAATCCATCAATTTCGTATGCAATGCAGGTTCGTCCCGAAATAATAGGCACACTTTATTATGCGTAATCCACACGGTGTTTATATTATAGCGGCTTTTTACGTGTATTCTCGCGAACGGCAAACTTAAAACAGACCATCAAAATAGAAAAACACCACAGAAAATAAAATACGAAACACGAAAAATATAAAACTCCGATCTAGGAATATAAATAATAATAATAACGCAGAAAACACAACGACAACGGCGCACGTTACGATATTACAATATTTTTGATTATGTCTTAGATCTTATGCGCGGCGTACATGCCTCCTTGACCACGAATAGAGTTGCACTGAGGCAGAACAGCAGTCGCACAGTCAAAACCGACGACCGAACAAAGTACATAATACACACTCACACATACAAACACACGAAGAGACAGACAAGGTGGTGTGCATGCGAATGACGGAGCACAACAAACTGAATAAATAACACACACGAACGGTTGATAAAAATACATTCTCACCTGTATACCGTATATAAATACACTCATCATATAAATACCTGTACGAGTGTGCGTGTACCTGTGAGCAGCACAACAAAAATACCACATATTACAACCTATACTTACGAACTGTTCCAGCACCGTACACTTGTCGGCTTGCGTAGCGTACTCATATCTCATATATACTCAATATCAAACACACATTAACACATACACATTCAAAGAAAGAGAGACATCAGTATATAAATGTGTTAGTATAATTTATGCAATATTTAGTTATGGATGTGTGCACAATGTCCCGAAGTAGCAGACAACATTAAATATTAAATTATACGGCTTGCCGCGAGTTCTGTGCGTGCGAGCATGCGTGCAATATTAGAACTGAAGCAAATATAAAATACCTTATCTTGTATGCATGTTTTTATACATAAACACACAAATGAGCATAAGAGAACCTATTTATTTCGTTTAACATGCAAAAAACAAGTAGTCCAAGTGAATAAACATGGGTTCACTTGCACTCACACAATGCCATTCTCGGTAGTTGGGGAACGCAAGCCAGACGTATGGATAAATGATAATAAAATGGATATTGCACAAGCGCGAATACATTTTTATGCACAGAAACAGAAGAACAAAGAAGAGCGAGGGTAATGTGGCCACAGAAAGGGTGAATATTTTTCGAAAGCGCAGTAATGCGGAAAACTTTTGAGCAAATGTTGCACATGCACTGCTGTGAATGTATAGGTTTTTAGTATTATATACGTTTATACCTCAACAATATGTGTGCAATTCTGGACATCGACCATTGCAATGAGTCCGACATTCTCCTAGATGATAAATTTGCATTATGACACATCAATAAAATCGAAACTATCGATTAGATGCTCAAACGTTCAGATGCGCGAACATCACAAATTAAGATTGGCATATAATATATTATACTCGTATGTAGTGGTCAGATAGAAATGCCTATTATCCACGAGTCGTGGCAGTGAATCCAGTAATTAGGGATCTTAAACTCTCTGGGTTATTCGATCTTTTCCGCACTCACAGGATAGCATCGTGTCCATGAGAAAGCTGTTCTCAACAACGTGTCGATGATTCTGAGAGCTGTTTGGAGCTGTTTAACCGGAATAAAAAGGACTTTTTGCGCCGGTATGT
>JANSTU010032851.1:0-25814 GCA_027564075.1 Bolitophila hybrida
TTATGAATTGTGAGTTCTACGAATTTCGTGTTAAAATACAAGATTTGTGAATGCAAATGTAGGTGCTTTTATGAATTATGGGTTTTAAGAGTTACGTGTTTAATCAAAATATCTGAGAGTTTCTCTAAATAAGAATTGTGGGTTTTAAGAGATACGTGTGTTGTATATTTTTTCTCAAGAATTATGAGTTTTATGAAATTTGAGTTGAATTGTAGGTTTTTATGAATTATAGGTTTTAAGAGAATTATGTATATCTTAAAATTTATACTTATAAGAATTGTAAGTTTTAAGAGATACTTGTTTTATCGAGAATTATGAGATTTATGAATTGAAAATGAAAAAATGAAAACTTAACATTTGTGAGTGCTAATGTAGTTTTTTTTATGCATTATGGGTTTTAAGACATACGTGTTTCATCAAAATATCTGAGAATTTATCCTAATAAGAATTGTGGTTTTTAAGTGATACGTGTTTAATCACAATATCTGAGAGTTTCTCTTAATAAGAATTGTGGGTTTTAAGAGATACGTGTGTTGTATATATGTTTCTCAAGAATTATGAGTTTTATGAATTGTGAGTTTTACGAAAAACTCAAGATTTGTGAGTGCAAATAGTTTTTTTATGAATTATGGGTTTTATGAAGTACGTGATCACTCACAAGATCTTAGAATTTATCCTTATAAGAATTGTGAGTTCTACGAATTTCGTGTTAAAACACAAGATTTGTGAATGCAAATGTAGGTGCTTTAATGAATTATGGGTTTTAAGAGTTACGTGTTTAATCACAATATCTGAGAATTTCTCTTAATATGAAAACCCATTAAGAGAATTATGTATATCTAAGAATGTATACTTATAAGAATTGTGGGTTTTAAGAGACACTTGTGTATATATTTTGTATATTTGTATATATTTGTATATTTTTTTCTCAAGAATTATGAGTTTTAAGAATTGTGAGTTTTACGAAAAACTCAAGATTTGTTTTTGTTTTTTTATAAACAATTATGTTTTTTCTTAAAAAATTATGAATTTATTATTATTAATTGTGAGTTTTAAGAGTTACGTCTTTTATATAAAGAATTATTATTTTGTTTAATATTTTTTTTTAAGAATTGTGAGTTTTACGAATTACGTGTTACAACTCAAGTTTTGTAATTGCATATGTATATTTTTTTAAGAATTATGGGTTTTAATACGTACGTTTTTATCACAGGATCTGAGAATTTATTTTTTGTTTTTTTTCTCAAGAATGATGGGTTTTATGTGTTGTGAGTTTTATGTTTGAAGTCAAACTTTTGTAAATTCATCTAAAAATGTAAAATCATTCATCCTCATTATTTGATATATCACCACATTTCCAGTAAAAACACTCCCTCGAATATGTCGACAGAAAAGTTGGTATCAAAATGCAGTTCAGGTATAATTGTTCAAGCAAATTGTCGAAAACTACCGCCGAAGAAACCACACTCGACAAAGCAAATTCCCAGTTAGAACTGCTGGAAAGTAATTGGAATAATTTTCTGTCATTCCACCACGCCATTTTGTAGAAGTAAGTGGTCAGGAAGAGCTGCCTTATCAAGAAATTGAAATCGTCAATGCCGAAGAGTCTTATCTCATAACGAAGGCTCGTAATCCACTCAGGATCAGTCTCTTCTACATCCTGAGGGATCAAACATGCAAGAACAGCTACGGCTTACGCGAAATGAAATTCCAAAGTTTGATGAAAATATTTTAGATTTTACGTGTAGTTCTTGATAAACTACTTTGATGGTGTCATATTGGCAATAGTTGATTATTATAGAATTAGATCTGGCTAGGAGACACTTTTACGTAAAATCTAGTTAAGTAATTAACTTTTTACGTAAAATTGACCTAATAAATTACTAAGGCGCAATAATAAATTGATAGAATGATTACTTTTACATTTGGATTAGATATACCTATTTAAGTCATTTTTACGTAAAAACTACCTGTTTAAGTAACTTTTTACGTAAAATCTACCTAATAAATTACTATGGGCACATATTGTCGCATTAGTTGAACATTAAGTAACTTTTTACGTAAAATATACAAATTAAAATATAATATAATTTAAACTTGTGATTTTGGCCTTTTTTACCTATTTAAGTAGATTTAAAGTAAAATCTACCTAATATAATACATTACTATGGCGCAATAGTTAAACATGACAGAATGATTGCCTTTTAATCTGGCTTAGATCTACCTGTTCAAGGCACTTTTTACATAAAATCTACCTATTAAGTAACCTTGTTACTTAACTTACTTACGTAGAATTTTCTTAATATTTCGTATAATTCTAGTTAGGAATTGGGTAACTTTTACCATTAATTCTATACGTAAATATTCCGTCAACGATTTTTAGTAATCTATAATTCGATTTTAATCATGTGTATACTATATTTTTTGGCTCTCGAAAATCAATCGGATTTCTGAAAAATATGTCTGTCTGTACTCAGCAGCTCTGAACAAACGGAACTAAATCCATATCGATTTCGATTCAAATAATAATAAATAAAATGCATTTTAAATATCTTAATAAAAATAATTATTAACTTTGCATATAGTTAAATCCATATCTGATCACAATTCTGTTAAATGTCCATTTCAATAACTATGTAAACGATATTTACTAAAATACAAAATATGCTTTATGCCTAGTTTCGGCTATTACGAGCATTCTTAGGCTATAAAAAACCTGAACAGCTTTTACCGGCTTTATATAGTTAAAGACGAAATTAAATCCATCTCTAGGCCAACTGTCCTTTAGGCACGTATTTTAAGTCTCTATTGAATGGCATTCATTAAAACAACAACTTCGAATAAATTATGACTCTCGACTTGCAAACAAAAAAAATATTCAGACACACGTTCGCACTATTCTCTTAAATTGAATATAAAACTAGAAAATGATTTAGTCAGCTCAACTTTTAGTTTAACCTGGGCGCAGATGCGTACACAATTGATGTGGATATTTTTGTGGCGTCTCGTTACAACAATTATTGAGTAAATAATATATGTATATTCTAGTATATCCTGTATATATATATATATTAAATCCATGAATAATTTTAAATTGTTAAATGAAAACTGTGTACGTGCATCTGTTTGCCAGTATACATTTTCTATTTAAATCATTTGCGGGTGCACCATCAGTTGCAATTGCACATTGAACTGATGGTGCCATAATCAAAATTCATTTCAATATATATGGTATATATATATATATATCGTATGGAAATAGTAATTCGACAAATCGTGAATAGATCGACAGTTTGTTTAAGCGTAAATGTGTAATTTGAATTTATTATTAACAGTCAATGCATTTTAGATCATTGAAAGTATATATTTGCTATCGCAAATGCGTTATGCGTATACGGTGTTAATTATTAAAGTCAGCGTTCGCAAAATTATATAAACTATATACTAATAGTTATACATATGTATATAGATAGACTAGATAGTTTTAATTTGAAAAGCAATATAGAAAATGGCAAAATGCAATGCAATTCTTCTACGGGGGTGGTCTACAAGCATTTTACTGCATAGCTGCGAGGTATGAGTCGTTTTTTGGGCTTTGATCTAAAAAAGCTTTAAATTATACGTATTAAAACTTCTTTTTTATAACTTTTTCAAAATATATCCAAAATGTATGCTTAGGCCTTTTTTTTGCTGAAACAGCTAAAAATATTTGCTTATTCAGTAAATGCTGTAACAATTTTTTTTTTGCTGTTTTAGCCAAAAATATATTTTTTGAAACTAATTTTTTTTTGATGTTTCTAGCATCTAGTACAAAAAATGCTATTGTATACATAGCCATAGCCGAGTGGGTTAACGCATTGGCCTGGCTTATGGGAGGTCGACGGTTCAATCCCGGCCGGCAGACCGAAGTGTTTTTCGAATGTAGCACCTTGAATCAGTAGGTTCCTCATGCTAATAGCATATTTCTGAAATAGGTTATTGGTTTGGAATAACGAAGCATTAATGCCATCAATTAACATATACACATGAACCCTGTATAGAACAATAAGTGTATGATGACGTTGATGATTCACGATTCCGAATATAAATAGCAAGATAGATTTCGGTGCATAGAGATATCTCAAAAATATGCGCATTTTCCCTACAAAACCCTATGTCCCACAAGGGATTAAAGGATACAATGAGAGAAAATTATCATCACATATCAATAATACAGATTCGGAAACGTCTGAGGTGCGTCTGGCCTGAGCCAATTTCAGAATAATTTTTTCTAGTCAATTTATTTAAGCGAAATTTGATATCAAGTCAATAATGAAGAACACTCCAGCATTATTTCGTCGTTCTGAAAGGAACTCCAACAACAAGCTCTCACTACAATCCGGCGATAGTTCTTTCTTTATAGATTCTCTAAACTATAAGATCTGTCTGACTAAGTTGGATTCCGTACAACAGATCCGTATTCCAAATGTGATTTTACATGAGCAAAATACACGTTTTCTAGTGCTTTTGTGTCTACTAATTCGTTGCAGATTCTCTTCATGAAATCAAATAATAATAATCAAATCGTCAGCATACATAAGGCATATTGACTCCACTTCTGAACAAACGAGACTTCTAATGTACCAATCTTCTTTATGTACCAATTTTCGCGTAATGTGTACGATCTAATATGATTTTTTCCAACCCAGAAGAGACGATCGTATACAAAGCTGAGGTAACTTTCGAAAAAGATAACTGTATAAAGCGTGGTGTCACATTGAACCATCTAGATATTCGGATATTGGCTATCACTTTTAAATTAAAAAAGGCTTTTTTCTTTGCTCTTTTTCCTTTTTAACTTGTTGGCAGTCACTCCCCTATCACCATTTTAAGCTTTAAAGGCTTTAAAGTTTGTGTGAAACTTCTTTATCCTTTTTTTTATATGAATAGAATAAATAACAGAATCGTTTTTAATTATTATTATTTTCTTTCTTATTTTATTTTTAATAATAATATTTTTATAAATATGAAAAATTGCCTTTTTTAGTATCCCAGTTTACAAAAAGAACCCTTATTTAATGATAAAGAACTAAACAGTGGACCTACCCGGAACCACTATAATTATTGCTAGAAGGTTTAAAATGGTTTGGAAAGATAGAGTTTAAGATCTATCCCTGAACAACTTCATTTGTTTTAAGGACCTTTTTTAATTGAAGAAGTGCTACTCGTTTGGACTAGTTTTTTTTTAATTTTGCGAAATTACGAGACATTTATACATTCCAATTGGTTTTATATTAAAAATCATGTCATTATACGTGACTTCCCTGCAACATGAAGACCAATTTACTAACGTATGACATGAATTTATTTTCAAACACTTGGTCTTCAATTCTATGTTGTCCAATCAAAAAAGGACAAACATACTTATATAAGCATACGTTAAATGAAATTTATAAAAAAAAGTTTGACTTGCAAGAGACACCGTAATTGCAAGCAACAGAATTATTGTTTATTTTAGAAATGGAATACATTTCTCAACATCAAACGAAACACCGTGTTGCGGAAGTATTCCAAATTTCATTAATTTATAACCATTCTCCGACTGCCGATTCCATCTGTTTATATCAAAAACAGTCACAAAATCCATATTGCTTCTTCAAGTACAAATGTCGAATGACGACAATTTTGTGTATGCCACCTGTATTTATTCATTTTTAATTCTGCCGCCGGGGTATAATATATATAATAATCGATAATCAATAATATAAAAATAATCGATTTTTAATTTTTTTTTTTTTTAATTAAATTATTCTATTTATATAGTTTTTATTTTTTTTCCTTCAAATAAAGAAGTTTCCTACAAACTTATAGCCCCTTAAAAAAAAGAAGGGAAATGTGATGCCACAGCATTTTAGCCAACAAAATAAGAGAGTTAAATCCTAGTTCTAGTATTTGGTAGGGAATCCTTTATTAATCATTACAGTAGCGCATTGTCTTGGAAGACGAGCCTCGAAGTCCTGGCATCGGGATAAAGAAATATTATTAAAAAGATATTTCCTCTATCTACATCAGCCCAAAAGTTTTCAATAGGATTTAGGTCCGCACTTTGGTATGGCAATTATTTTTTTCTTCCATAAATCAACTCTTCATTGAACTTGAGTGTGTTTAGGATACTTACCCTGCTGAAAAATATTTGTAACTCGCATGTTATCATAAGTGTTTGGCTCCATTACATTGTCCATAATCCTTAAACATGTGCTGCTCCATGCGGCTTTTGATGCGTATTAGTGAACCTACGCCGTACCATGAAAGGGCACCCCAAACCACCACCGTCTATTGTCTTTATAGTGTATCATGGGTTCAGCTTGGTTCACAGATTTTTTTTCAAAAAGATAATGGTTTTAGACGATGTTGTTCTTTTCGACGTGTTAATATTTTTTTAAACGTGTGTTTTTCGTAAATTTGCTTCTAAGAGACGAAGTCTAATACTTCTCGGTGAATATGTTTATGGAGTTGTTCGTGGATTGCAGTTGAGGTTAGAAAAGGGTCGGACTTACTACATCTGCGACCTTTTTAGTTGTTTTTTTTAGAACGGTACTTCCTGGGTAGAGAATCTTTGGTACCAGTGTCCCTGTAGGTCTTTTTCGCACAAAATACTCGGCAATGTAAGGTTACCCTTTATTTTACAGCAGTGATGATAAATAAAGTGACAAATTAATGTTTTATATATTTCTTCGTCGTTTCTTATTAGCTGAGTATTATTATGAAATATTGTGTATTCAGAATATTATTTCAAATTATAAGTAATGTTCTTGCCTTTTAAGTAATATTCTTATAATTTTCAAATAATGTCTATTTTATTCTCTAATTTTTCAAAAAAAATATTACTTTTTTATATTTTTCAAATAAAATGTAATATTCTCCAAATTCTTCTATATTTTTATATTCGAGTTTATTTTTATATATTCTCTATATTCCAATATTCTGTATACTTTAATAATATTTGGAATATATTGTGTATTTTTAGTAATTTTAATAATTATAATAATATAACTTTTACTTTTTATAATATGTATTCTTCGGAATATTCTTTGTAATTGTTGTACTTAGTATTATGAATATTATGTGTACTTTTTGTACTTTTATAATATTATGAATACTGTATTTTTAATATAACGAATATATTCTGTGTATTTTAGATATTCGAAAAATTTATTTGATATTATTTTATTTTCAATTATTGTTAATATATTCGCGATATTTCATGTATTCTCGATATTCTCAAGCTGGTCTACACCGTATTTTCGGAGTGATTTTGCCTAGCTACCATTGGCCTATTTATAATTATTAAAAAATATATTTAATTAAAACAAGCATTACGTGCATCGTCTAATAAAACATTTTTTTGATGTCGAAGATTCTTTTCTTTCGAGTTTGCTTAATTTTGTAATATAGTTACAACCACCCTGTTTATATATGGCCTATATCCAATAAATTAAACTAACATATAATTATGTAAATATGCAAATTTGTGCATTCTGATCACAAATGCAATTAGTGTTTGTTTTATTCATAAACTACACTTAATCACATTCTGTTCGGCTTCAAATGACGTCTCATCAATGAATTAATTGATTATGCATAAATATGCGACCACAGCTTTTATGTCTTTCGAAATTATGTTAATATACGTATATATATATGCATTGACATATTTCGTTCATAAACTGTGTATAAAAGGGAGCCAATTACCGAAGAACATTGTGACTGTCCTCTTGTATGAGTGTATGTATGTGTTAGTATATATTTGCCTTCGTGAGTAAACACGTAATAAATAGACAGTTGCTCCTTATAAACAGGCTTTGGTCACAACACTAAACTATTCGAGCACAAGCAACGACAGTGCACGGTTCATATAAAAAATAAGTGCAAATGTATCGGTGCATGTGTGCCGAACTGATACAAAAATCACTTAATCTTATCAGTGCGGCCGTGATAAAGACAAACAATACTAAAGTAGGTATTGTGATAAAATTGTCACACATAGCTAGTACTCTGACTTGTGCCGATTGGGAGTGGTTGTACTGGCTCGAGTCAGACTATCCACGTTATCGTATATTCGAATATTTCATGTATGTAATCAATCGTTATATTGCACTAAATTATACTGTTTATTTTATCATCAATATATAAATATAAACGTTGTCTATTTATTTTGATTGTTTTTTTTTTCTGTTTCACGTGCATTCAGTTTGACAAAACCACCGGACGATGAGTATGTTATCGAAACCTGCAGAGATCAGACATCACTCATTAGCAATTTAAATAAAACTACGAAAAAATCACCGCAATTGTGCCAAGCTTCATTCTGCATGCTGCTGCCGGAATTGTCCAGCCCAATAAGGAGGAGAAACAGCCGCTTCGACAACGACAATTCCGCTCGAATCATTAGCATCTTTGTGAGGCGACGTCCAACAGTGGTTTACACTTTTAGTAAACCACATTTTATTTCGAAAGACGGACCCAAAAATACAAAATAATGAAAATATGTCACCGATGATATACACTCTTTACGGATTTGCGGTATTGTTCTTTGTGTTCTGGTGCGGAAAATGGATGGTGCACATTATGGCCATTACCTACGGGTAAGTGTTTTTTTACCTAACATATAAACAAAACGGACATAACTTTTATTCAAATCGTACAATTCGTTAGGATTTTAATAAAACCTAAATTCATACTGTGGACATTTTAGGAGGAGATACCCTCTTTATAAAATAAAAGATCAGTTATTGCGGAAAAGTCCGTTATAAAGAACATTGACCATCTTGATGGATTTTTAAAAATAAATTTCTATCGACATTGGTCTTTTAACCTATAACAACACTTGACTTCAACATTAGATGCTACTATAACTTTTTTGTCAACTAAACAAGTTTTTTTTTAACTTTTTTTCTAATAAATAAAATAAGATATCAATTTGTTTGATATTGAATGAAATTTATTTTTCTCGGCAAAAAATGTAATATTCCTCAAGTCGTCTTCTTTTAGCTTAAGGGCGGGTATTTTCAAATTAAATTTTAAAATATTTTATATTTTAATGAATTGACATATATATAACATTTTAAGAATATTTTGTCTAAATTTAAAGTAAATCGGAGCAAAATTGACGAAGTTATGAGCGTTATCCGTATCCGTTTGAAATTCGTGTATTTTAATACACTGTGTTTGGAGTTTGTACCAAATTATTGTTGAAATTCTTCGAAAAGTCAGCAGAAGTGAGCGCAAGGAGAGTGGTGAGGAAGATCTTGAAATGCTCTATAGAATATTAGACTTTGTACTTGTATTTTCATCAATTGCTACTCTAGTAAAATGTGCAGAGTATAGTGGAAAAGTATCGTTTCAATCGTGCAAGAAGGAAGGTCTCGGATTCAGTGGGACATTAATATGTGAAAACTGTTCCATCAAGTTAAAGAATAAATTCTAGTGTATATAATGTGAATTTCGATTTACATACGCGATGGGAGTGTTAGGCTTGGGTTTAGCTGGATGTAATAAGTTTTGTGGTCTAATGGACTTATCTTTATTGCAAAAACGACGTATAATTCATATGTGAGTGGCATTTCAATCTGTCAAAAAAGTTGCCAAGAATTTTTTCACATCTGCAGTACAGGAGGAAAAAGATGTAATGAGTGAATCAGAATTAGGTAATTGAGAAATTCCTGAATTTATTGTGTTAGGCGATGGCACGATATTCTTGTCAAAACTTTATACTGCCATGACTGCAAAATTTGGAACAGCAGATTACACTCGGTATCATACGAAGAATGGCACGAAGAGCATGTGAGTACCAACAGTTGCAAAGCCAATCACACTAGGCCCTTAGGCAACATGGAAGGTTCAGCAATCGTAGAATTGTTCAAAAGTTCGAAGTCCAATTTCGGAGTGAAATATCGTAATTATATCGGGGACGGTGACTCCAAGGCGTACACTGGCGAAGTTAATGCAAAACCTTGAAGGGTGAAGATTTCGTAATTAATAAAAAGGAATAAATCGGACACGTTCAAAAATGCATGCACTCGACTGCGCGAACTAGTGAAATCAAGGGTCGTCAATACTACAACCAAGACTGGGAAGACCGTAAAAAGAAAAAGCCTCTTTGGTAATGGAAAACAAACTTCTAAAATGATAGACAAGTTAACTGTTTATTATGGATTAGCTATTCGACGTTCTGCGTTTCTATTGAGAACATGCGAAATTATATATGAGCTACATACTATCACTACAGTTCAACTGACCAAAAGGCATAGCACGAAAAATGCCCGAGCGGTGAAGAAGAAGAAGAGAGTGGCAGAGAGCTGCTGCTGCTGACACGCTACAATATTTAAAACATAGTTATACAGCTCTTCCTGTATCGAAGCTAGGGGGCTATGAGGCTAATTTACGTTGAGCAAGGATGGTCATTTGCAAACCGATCTTTCAGAAATTTTACACAGTGCTTTTTCATATAATTATCAGGTAACGCTGGAAGCTTTTTTTTTAATTGTATGATGCAGTTGAATGTGTATTAATCAAATTATAGTGAAAAGTGGTAAATGCAGGTCATACAAAAAACAATAATGCGAAATTATGTGCTTTTTAATAGTTTTAAACCCAATGTAAGCTTACTCATAATGAGTATTTGACAGGAGCAGTGTTGAATATGAAGTTATATGAAAAATTGAGCTTTTTCCAGATATATCACCAAATTAGAATATCCTTAGTTCAGGTGGGCATTATTGTATACCATGGATTTTCTAGTAGTTCTAGCAATACCATAACTGATATTCTTTATTGCCAATTATTCGGTCCGTTTATTACTTCTAAGTTTTGAATCGATGTTTTATAGTCCATAAGCAAGCTGCTGGGCTTGATAAAATTTAACTCACTGAGATTTTATCACAACTGGTTATAATTGGAATCACGATTGTAATTTTTAGCTGACATGAGAAGGTCCAATTGTCAGAGAACCCGTATGTTTCATCCAGATATGTAAAATTTTTAGCAGTTGAGAGGTTAAGCGGGTTTTGTAGACAAAAGAAAAGCACGATTTCTCGATTTTATTTTGAAGATACTACTCATATATGTTTCCTGTTATTTTAATAAATTGCATATAGAACAGTTCGAACAGCATCTCAGAAATTTGTTGTCAAAAAATATTTAAAACTCTGTCTGTAGTGAACGCTTCTAAAAAAAGTACGTTAACGGTAGTCGTCGTAACTCTCTCAATTTTTATATGAAAAAAAACAAAGTTTTTCTTTTAGTATGTGAGTGTAGCTAGTGTTTGAAAGCAGGTTTTTTTTAATTGAACATTTATTGCTTATAAAAAATGTCGTAAACGTTGTAATGAAAAATCCTTCGTCAAAGCACTAGACAGTCATATCTAAAAGAAGTGTGCAAAATTTCAAGATGATCGGTTCACAAGATTCGGAGAAAATCTGACTACCGACTTCGATTCCAGGACCATACAGGCATTGTTGGCATGTCATTCAAGAGAACTCGATAGAAAATTACGGATTATTCTCCTATCTTTGAATCGATAGAAAGATTGCTAAAGCTGGATCATTTCCTGGTATATTTTTCACTTAGCAGTTTGACAAGTCATCCGTTTACTATCTATGTTTACATATTATTTTACAACGCAGTATATAGAAAGTTATATATACGTATACGTATACGTATATATATATACTTATAGCAGCAGCAGTTCATATCAAAATCGATACTCAATGTTCAATTTAATATTCCATAAATATGGAAGTCAGTTCCTGGCCTTGTTATAACGTTTCCTTTATTAAATACAAATCCAATTATACGCCACGAAAACCCCCATATGCGTCACAGAAATTGTATGTAGTCGCATGTACTGTTATAATATTGTATTAATTAGTTAATTTTCGCGTGTGTCATAATTTATTTTAGAGCGGTATATAAACATTGTGTTGATGACTCATATGCGTCATCATTACATACGAATATTTTGTTATCGGTGGTATGCGATGTCATCGTTTTCATAATATAATATAAATACATTTTTAAATGTAGTATAAAAATTATATATTTGTTATATGTTAATTTAATTTCATTATAGCTATATGTTTACATGTGTGTATATATGAAATTTTCGTTTTTTTTTTTAAATGTATGTGAACTTGCAGAGTTTGATTAGCACGTTATCTGTATGTTCTAACAACTGTATAGGTCAAACTTGTCCGGTGCTAAACGTCTATCAAGTAATCAGACATCACGTACAAAAAAACAAGAGTTTTCGAGAGAGCATTACGATATAATCAACACGTAAATCTTGTTTTTTTTTGTTAGTCATATAATGTTGCGAAAATAGACGGAAATTGAGAACTTTGCACTGTTTTTACGTTGATATAAAATTGATATCGCTCAGTGCTCAGACTTTAAGCAAAACTAAAAAAAAACTTGATACAGTAAATATTGCGACAGCGTTAGAAGATAAACAACAACTGAATCATGTTTTGTGATTGATTCATGGTAGTTTTTTTTATTATTAATTTTAAAAATCAAACATTGCTCTAAATGATTTTTTATAAATAGTTGGCACACAGTTATCGTTCGCCTAGGCATCTTCTGGAAAGCTTGTTATCAAGCCTTTTTTATGCAAGGGGTTCAGGAGAAGTTTTTTTATTGATTCTCTAATAAGTACTAGTTACAATATATAATGTACAATCCGTTATATACAAACGCTTTTTAAATGAACGATGCCACTGGTCTATAATTTCATAGGCACATAGATGAAATGGAGTTCTTTAAACAATGATGACTCAAACTTTCTACCCTGGTCAGTCGTAACTATTTTGAAAAATCAAATCAGGCTAAACAATGATTTCGCAATAATAAAAACTTAATTGACATTGGACGAATACAATTTTTTGAAATAGAATGTTCTAAAAAAAAACTTCATCTTTACCATATTCAAATTTCGAGACATTAATATTGCAATATATAAATGCAGATAATTGAATAAATGTTTTTAGGCATCCTTTAATAAAATTCGGTCGCTAACCGTCGGCGAGTGCAGACGTATTTTAATGCTGTATGCGCCTAACAACGAACGGGTGCATCCCATCCAACTCAACGGTGAACCCGTTGAGATTATTGATAAATTCTGCAACTTCGGAAGCTTGTTAACAGTTGATGGGAGGCACAGTCATTAACATCTGTGCCCGAATCAACCAAGCCCGGGGTTATCATTCGATAAGTAATTTAAATACGAAATATCACATTGAAAAGAGATATTAAATCCAATAACCCTTAAGGGGAGATAGGGAAAAGGGGATATTTTATTTGTTTGATATGAGTAAGAATTCTGATGGTCAATTATTTATTTATTTTATTATAATTATTGTTTGTTATGTTACCCCATTTTGCCATTTTTCGATATTTTATTCAAATGTGATTTTTTTGATATTTTGAATTGATCGTAGTTCATACTAGAGGTTTTAGTGTTTTCAAAAAGCTTGTTTTTCTTTTGAAACTTCAGAGCTGCGGAGGTGAACTGTTGCTATACGCTGTTTGTCGCGCGTTTCAGCGAACTGCTTGGAGATTGTACCAATTTTGACTCCCATAGTCTCCTTTATTTTTAATACCCTTCATTTAAAACACATGCAGACGTGTATCTGTATATTTCCAAGATTTGTTTTCCACAGAATATGTGTTTTGGCTCGTAGATTCTCAAATACTTCCATATCTTATATCGAAATATGTCAAAAATATTAAAATGGTATTTTTTCGACCGGCCAAAGTGAGATGACCCCTTAAAATGTAACCATATGAATATTTTATAATTTCTTTAATCTCTCAGTGCTCAGACTGACTTAAGCATATTCTATTTTTTATAAAAACAAATCCATTTAGTTGTCAATAGGAAATAAAAAAATCTATATAGCTGAACCATTAGGCATTACGAGATGTCAAAAACATATCTATGTGTTTAATATATTTATAATATTGCCAAAAAATAAAGATATTGGTACTGTTTTTAATTTAAATGTTTTATCACTTGATACATATAATATATATAAAAAACAAGTAAGCCATGTTTTGAGCTTGACACATAGTGTCGCCTAATTTCTGTAATAATTTAATTTTGAGCTCCAACATATATACGTATGCTTTCATCCAGGAAATATTTGCGATAAAATAAGTACCTTGAATGCTGCTCTGCTCTGAGATAACAATATTATTACAGTAATATAAATTTACAAGTTATTAAACTCTATATATCTAGCAGTATATATAGTATGTATAGAAGAAATATCGATTTTCTTACATATAGTGGATAGTATTTCATGTATAGATATACTGTTGCAATTTAATTATTAACCCTCAATACATATAAATGCTCAATTCACGATCAGGGCCATCGCATGTCTTCTTTTAGTCTATTCCGATTAACGAGTATATAATAAATATATTATAAATGAGATAATTTAGTTGCACGCTCATCTAAATCCATCATATGCCATTCCAGTATTAACGCATTTTATTACGAGCATTTATATTAACCAATATAAGTACCTAGATTTCATTTAAATTGGTTTTATGTGGGATGTTTTCGTTGTTTCATGCTACGGGCGCTGTTTTTACGGTTGACTCCGAGCATATATAAATTAATTGATAACTATTAAATAATGAACACGCATACAATTGATTTTTATTATTGATTGACTGAACTTGATGCATAATAAACCAGAATTTTGTAGAAAAAATTAATAGAAAACGAAAAATTCAAATCATAAATACTTTACATTGTAGCAGTTCCAAGTTAATGTATATAGAAAAATATTGTATGTTAAAACGCATTCCAATTACGCGGCAATAGATCTAGACAAATTTTGTTAGCCCAGGAAATAGTCATATTCAATATTCATACGTAATTAATACTAATGAATTTCCCATCACAACAAATATTTAGAATATATATTATTATTATATTTCAGAAATAAGATATTAATATAGCAAGAGATGAAAACTCTGTTTTGTAAGTGAAACACATACCTTTATATATAATTCGACATAGTTCGAAATATCCCCTCATAATATGTAATACATTCTCATATAAAAAACAAACTACATATACACTCTCTGAACGTCCTTATCACCCCCTCGGGAAAAAACACACCTTTACAGACATTATTTTATATCTTAAAGCTGATATAACTTTCACTGTCAATAATCAATGATGTATGCTTGGAAGGTGTGTTTTATGTGTGTATATATGTTATATATAATATATTTACATACTCGTATGTGCGTTCATTTGTTTACTAAATAAGCAGTCGTATAATCGCACTAAAACGCGTCAATTCGAGGGTGGTATAAATATATACATACAGAGTGAAATATGTTTACCGAGTGTTCCTTGTTTCGTTCTGAGTAAAAAAATTGATTCGAGGGTTCTTTTTTTAATTTATTAAATATTAATCATTTTGAATATTTGTATTATTTTAAATAGTCAATATTTTTTTTTTTATAAAATTAAATTTTCATATAAAAAAATTATTTCAAAAAATCAAGAACAATAAATCGATATTCAAAGATGATTTAAATGTTATATATATACAAGTATTATCTGATTGTCCTTGGACAAATATATGTTTGCATGTTCCACTTTATCATCATTATCTCAGTGGGCGTTGAAAATAGACTTTACCAATATTATATTTTACTTATTCTGATAAGCCAAGGAACACGTGAAATATTTCCATCAGTTGGTAGGACACCCTGTATATATAGAAGGCCTGTCCCATCTGTCATGATAAAGTAAAAGTGACGCTAACATTCATTGCGTTATTACAGGTGTGTTTACAGTGTGCACGTTTGCGTGTTCCATTGTTTTGATATATGGATAGATAGATTTTCCTGATGCGGTCTGTCTCTGAACATGCGATTTAAAACATATACAAATACATTTACGAATATTACTATTCGATTACATAATTTTATTTATGTGTTTTATTGTTTTACTAATTCTTTAAAACTGTGGACATTCGTGCTCCATTCTCATTTAAATAAGACGAAATTATAAAATAAAAAAAATATATTCGCATTAGCTTAAAAGATATGGTACCTTTTACACTAAGGCTATTTAGCCTTAACTTCTAAAATAAGGCAAAAATTGTAAAAATTGTAAAAAATATTTTATAATAAATAACATCAAAAAATTCCCTTTCTGTCATGAAGTAAAAACAACCTTTGGAAATGGCGGATAGTGGAATAGTACCCTATGGTCAACACCTTTTCAATCCTTGGGAATGGCGGATAGTGTGTCGTGGAATACTACCCTATTGCCAAAACATTTTGAACCATGCTTAGGGAAAACAACTCTTTTTTATTTTTTAACTAAAATATTGAGTTGAAATCGCGCAAGCATACATTGTGCTGATTTTGCGCTTATCGAATTTTAGCAATACCCATTTTGGTCATCGTATAATGCGAATTTAATTTAGCTTTCAAGAGTCCGTCATTTTGGTTATAAAATTGTGTAGGTTCGTCTATGAATTAAAAAGGGTCCCTCTGAGGTCATGGAACCTGATCAAGAGCGAGAAACTAGGGTCAGTACCCTAAGAAAAATAGAACAGTTTACAGTTTAAAGCAAAGTATCACCGAATGCTCTGTAAAAGACCTCGTTGGAACAATCTCAAAAGAAAGTTTACTTAAACTTTTCGTTTTGAGCCCTTATCTTAAGGCCGGGGACACGTTTAATATGCCCCCTGGAATTATAAAGTCGTTGGAATATACTTTAACTTGCCTTTATTTAAATTTATTTAATACAATTCAAGATATATAAAATGGACGGATGCTTGATGAAATAAACCATTTAACATTACCTCCTTGAATAAGAAATAAAATGCAAACTAACTATTTACTTTATTGCGATTCATTAACATTAATTAACATATATGTTAATAAATATTTTAAAAACGACCTTTCTTTGTTTACAGCAAAATCAAATTACACCGTAAAATTAGCACACTACAACGTGAGACCCCATTGCCGTCCGTCTCCATTCTGAAACCTCTGATGGGTGTTGACGACAATTTGGTACAGAATCTAGAGACATTTTTCACTATGAACTATCCGGTGGTAAGTAGTTCCTGCTTCTCACTAATGACTTTCGATGGTAGAACATATTATTTATTTCATTCTTGTGTTCGTATAGTATGAGCTGCTGTTTTGTATCGAGAATAAGAACGACTTGGCCGTCGATGTGGTGCGTGCCCTAATGGTCAAGTATCCGAAGATCGATGCCCATCTGCTTCTTGGTAAGTTACATAAAATTCCAACTTAAGCTTGATTCAAATTGGTATTACATAAAAATAAAAAGGCGGTTCTGATGTGGGCGTCAATCCAAAGATAAATAACATGAATCCGGGTTATGAAGCAGCAAAGCATGAGTATGTGATGATCTCAGATAGTGGTATTAAGAGTGAGTTGTATTTTAATTCTTTTGAACTACAATTTCTAATTTGTTCTCAATTTCCAGTGAAAGAAGATACCTTACTTGATATGGTGCAACATATGTCCGGAAAAGTGGGTCTAGTGCATCAGATGCCGTTCACCTGTGATCGGGATGGTTTTGCGGCCACCTTTGAAAAAGTGAGTTTGGTGACTGATAATATCGACCATTAATAATGATTTGTTTATAGATCTTCTTTGGCACAGTACAGTCACGTATCTACCTGACAGCCGATCTGCTGGGCATCAACTGCCATACGGGTATGTCGTGTCTTCTGCGCAAAGATGTTCTCATCGAACTTGGTGGCCTACGTAATTTTGGCTGTTACCTGGCCGAGGACTTTTTCATTGCAAAAGCATTCACCGATAACGGCTGGAAGACTTGCGTTAGTAGCCAGCCAGCACTGCAGAATTCAGGAACCTGCAATATTGGTTCGTTCCAAGCACGTCTGACACGTTGGGCTAAACTTCGTGTGGCCATGGTGCCTACCACAATTTTACTAGAGCCACTATCCGAGTGCATGATTGTCGGTGCGTTCGCGTCGTGGGCCGTATCAGTTCTGTTTCGTTGGGACTCGCTCGTCTTCTACCTCGTCCACATCTTAATGTGGTTCATCTCAGATTGGATTCTACTGTCCATTGTACAAGTAAGTAGAATTTATAAATGTTCAATTACAAATAATAACAACAACGTTATGGAGTTCAAGTATTAATTCTAAGTATAATAATCGTTGTGTGTGTGTTCTTTATGTAATTCAAGCGAGTGTCGTTACGGCGTGTACCGCAACATTCGACCGGCGTGACGCTAGCAGTATTGCCAACCCAACATCCCTTCTTTTAAATATCCAAACCGGACGAGGTTTTTTATGCCTGCCGTAGCGCGACCTGGGAACGTCGAATTGATGTGACTTGTTTTCCACAGTAGATTCGGTTTATCAGGCTCTGTGTGAGATTGATTATTTTCGTCGGTCTCTGCTGATTGATCTGGAGTTGTTACTATCGTCTCAGGTGGATCGAAGTCTAGCGTAGATGTATGAGTAACTGGATCTTGGTGTGCTGGGAATATATGAAATCTGTTACGTCGCAATGTTCCTTTCGGCGTCTCAACCATATATGAACGAGACTATGGTGACTTCTCTACTATCGTTCGCTTGTCAGTTATCCATACCGGTTGTCCAGGTTGTAGAGTTTCTACATCGCGAACTTTGAGACGGTGGTCGTAGTTAATCTTTTATTGTTGCTTCTGGTCGGTGTCGCGATCAGCAATCTTCCTTCCACAGAAGCGATTGTTACATTTGAACAAGTCCAAACAAATCTTTTTCCAGGGCCGTGTTTTCAATTAACTTGGCATAAACGGTTTCTTTAAATTAACGTCCTCTTGAATGCAGTTTGGGCATCCTTTTACCATGTTATATATATCGACGGAGATTCCGGGCAACCAGACACTATCGTTAGCTCGATTGCGGCATCTGTTTATTCCAAAGTGACCTCCGCCCTTCGTGTAGTCGGTTCAGAATGGTCGGTCCAACGTCGTGACGAGGTTGATTAATTCATCAAACGCTTTCTGCTGTGCCGGCGTCCATAACCAAGAAGTATCTTTTTTAGCATGTCGTTAAGCGGTTGACAGATACCATACCGAGGAACTGCTGATTGACATTAGATGGTTATTTCATGATCGTTATTCCAGTGATTGCGATTGCTATGACCTTATCGCTTATTTGGTGTCTTATTGTGTTGTGAAGACAAATTTTTCCTTGTATATCGTGATGCCGGATCGCTGTAAGGCCTCTAGGACATCTCGAAGTCGTTTATTGTGCTCTCCCACAGTCGGTGCGAACACTTATATGTCATCCATGTGACAGAAGACATCTGTGTGGTAAGAATTTTCTGCATAGATCGGCTAAACACCTCCAGTGCTGATGAGATTCCGAACGGTAGCTGGTTGAACGCGAACCTGCCGAAAGGAATGTTGTAAGCGTTCTTGATTTTTTTGCTAATGGTATTTGCCAGAATCCAGAGTTAGCATCTAGTTTGGAGAATACTTTTACGCGGGCGATCAAGGATATGGTGTGTTCCACGCTCGGTATTGGATACCATTCTCGTTGGTTCCTCTACTGGCCGTCTTTTTCCATTCGGGAACTCTTCCTTCTCGCCTTTTTTCCGTAGCGGTATTGTAACATTCCGTGGGACTGTAATATGGCGAAAGGTTTGCTGTTTTCACCAGGGATTGTTCCCAATCCTTGCTATAATGACGGAAATTCTGAATCGATGATTTACTCTGAACCTTTCAAACCGCCGTAGCCATTTTGTGAATGAAAATCGAACACTTCAAAAGTTTCAATCTAGAAATTATGTCAGGACGCAATCCTTGTATCGGCAAACGAATCGTTGCCACTTCCACATTTTTGTGACACAAACACAAAATTGAAATTAAACACAATAACAAAACCAAGCTGATATCGCCTTTGTTTTGTTGTATATATAGCGTCGTCGTTTATCCCGATAGCTTTTAATAAACCAACAACCATTTTTCATAAAAACGTATTAAATAAACTATGTATAAAAAAAAATAAAAAATAATAAATAATTATCTTTCATTTCAGAATGGATCGCTTCCTTTCAACAAATTTGACTTTGTGGTAGGCTGGCTTTTTCGTGAGTTCAGTGGACCATACCTGTTTCTGGATGCTCTGTGCAATCCGGCGATACGATGGCGAACGAGAGTATTCAAACTGGCCTGGGGCGGTATGGCCTACGAACTTCTGCCCAAAGAAAAATCGAAGCCCGAGTGCGTTCTGGTGCGCACATTGTAAATACATGTATTTACTATATGCTATTATATAAATATCAGATATCACTAACTCTCTCTCACATACCCACCCACATCAAAACTCAAAATTTCATAAAACACATACTCATCCAGAGGCGCCGAACATGTTGCAATTTAAGATACATATATATATATAGTGTACAAAAGACGTATCAATCCCGGAAATTGTCTTACACGGAAACATTGAATCTCAAAATCTTGCTTCTCCAGACAAAACAGATTTTAACAGTGTTTTTTGAAAAGGAAGTGAAGTGAGGTTAGTTTTTTTTTAAATTTTGCATAAGAAACATAATTGAACCAAGATTGCGTCTGTCAAAATTCTACGGTATAATTTTTTGTGTTGTTCTTGTTTTTTCCAACCCGTTTCTTGTTTCCCGGTGAGAAGTTAAGTGATTTTTAAGTTAAGTATACGCTTTTTGGAGGTTATATATTCCGGGTGTTTTGACTCTGCACAACGCGCGCGCACGTCTCCTATATCACAACAATTAGTTTAGATATATAAATATATATACGTGTATATATATACAATGACTTGAAAAGTCCGGGACCATCATCATCACCGAGAGAGTGTTCCTCACAGGTGATATATATTGCTGGATGCAGCCAACCGATATACACATTTTTGATTTGTTTATAGTCGTTTTCGTTATACATCTTATACACTGTAAATTATTTTTAATTGTTAGCATTACACACACTTACGAATTTAAATAGTTTTCTTTGTTTTTTTTTTTGTGAGATTTATTATATTTAACACACAGATTGAATATGATATCACTGCTCACTAGATGTAATCAAATTACCCGCCCCTTTGATGTGAGTATATAGTTGTTATTTGTATGTCTAATTTAAGGATTGTTATATTTTATTAATCCGACCTATATTTAATTTTAAAACTTTATATTTATTAAGTCAAACATCTATAGTATTAAAATGTTTTTTTATATATACTCAATGTAAATATATACTCCTAAAACGCCACAAAGATAAAATAATAGCATTGCATAAACATTAGAATGTTATTACGTAAAATAATGACCATGATCTATAATTTTGGAAATAATATGAAACTAGTTCTTTCCATAATTCGCTTTTGTTTATATAAAATATAAATCTATCGAATTAAATATTGCTGGCCTTTACCTATATATTTAAATTGTTGTTATATAAACTTTTTAATAATTTAAACAACAATATATAAATATAAACAATATTGCACATTTATAAAGAAAATAATAATATTTTAGTGATGTAGGTAGGTATATTTTATAGTAAATAGTTTGGTCGCTGCTATTGCGCTTCGATTTACTGATATGTAAATATATATTATTATTGAGTATATAAATATATTTACACACACATACATTAGTATATATACAAATGATTTGAAATATTTGTTGAAACTTGTAGATAATTGTTTTTTTCTCAATTTGACACCTTTTTCATACCTCGTTAAATGCATAGTTTCATTTTTTTTTAACCAATTCTGGACGTGTTAACCCTTTTGAATAATAACCCTCTGGGTATATCGATAAAAACTTTGTGGCGAGAAATTGTAAATTTTTGCGACTGATTTAGTTTGTTTGTATTATATAAAATATGGGGATAAAAGAATTTTTGTAGACCCCTATCATCACGCCTAAAGTATAATTTCCACAAACCCTAAAATAGTGCGGCTGTGTTCGGATACACCAAATCTGTAACAAATAACCCTCAGATTTGCTTAACCATCTAATACACACACTATTTAAACACAAAAGCAAAAAAAACCTTTTAGCCCCTATCTCCCTTAAGGGTTGTCCGATTTTATTTATCTTTTACATAGGTAAACGTGGGTATTTTAAATAACGTTTTCATTTCCCGTGAATAATTTTTGTTATTTGTAGTCAAAAAACGACCCCAAAGAGGGGAGGGAGAACTTTTTTTAAATCGCATTTTCGATCTCCAGTAGATTCGCCGAATTTGGTTTAACAAAAGCAAATTTTTTGAGAAAAAAACCTTTAGATACCAAAATTGGACCCTGTTTCATAAATATATTTATAAGTATTGAACTACGATGAAGTTTAAAAAAAACTCTTGGGAAGTCCTCAAGCGACCCAAAAACGCCTATTTTCTTAATTTTTCTTTCTCTGGGACATATGCATATTAACGATTCTATCTTTTTGGCATATTTTTGTCATCTATTTAAGTGTACATATACATTTCTTTGGCTAATATGGCCGACACAGTTCTGTACGCCCGATGCAATGCTGGTCTAAGGATTTCGTCTATAGGAATCGTCTGAAACAAAAAATATTCTTATATTGTCTCCATATGCATGCGTTGACGGACTCGTTGGAATTCTGCGTGTTGCCACCAGTACATCTGGTCATTAAATCATCCGAGGTTAATGTGTCTTGAACTGCTTTGTTGAGAGGAGATTTATGATTAAATGTATCCTCAGTGCCATATGCTTCAGCAATGGAAATGTTATATGATAAAACACAGCCCATTTTTTCTGTCTGTCACCAATTTCTTCTTATTGCTAAACCGTAGTATGTTGTCAGATTCGAAATCATTTTATCCGTCAATTTTCCGGCACCTTTACCGCCAAGGCCCTTTGTTCATTTCTTCACAGCGCGAAGTCGAGATACCATTCTCTTTTGTACGTGGCCGACACGTTTTTGTTCACCTCTAGATCGTCATAAGGCTGCATATCGATAATCCATTTAAATGTTTTCGCATCCCCGTCGCCTATATAATACTAATACTTGATACCAAGCAATTGAACTGAGTGAGCAAACATTTCTTTTACTGCGTCACAGCTTGTGTCGGTCTGATTTTCGTTCCCTTTTAGGTGTTCCAATTAGCGCAGCTTTGGCAGAAAGCAGATTTTACGACGACGTCTATTACTTTTTTTGTGTAGTAGTTGCTGATTAGCCTAGCCAGGTACCAGAAACACTGAAATGTAGAGGCTCATTATTTTCTTCGATGTTTCACGCTTTTTCGGATTTCGGAGCTACATGCAAATTATCGAAGAAAATGTAATACATTTTGTTGAATGATGCCGTTATATCTATATTATTATAGCAAGCATATCATTTTTAAACTTTGCAGCCCTCCTCCTAGCATTAGTTTGGCAAACATTAAACGTCGGTTAATTTCAGAAAATCACACGAACGATGATACGAACAGCAACATGTGGCTATTAAATTTTATAACACTTTTGCACTGTTTACATGCCGCGAGAGTACATAGAAATATAATTTGTACACATCTTCGTAATTTGAGTCATTCAACTTTAGGTTTTCCGTTTGTCGTTTTTCTGACTTTTCTTTTTAAACTCGGCATGTTTACACGATTAAAAAAGTCTCGTAAATATTGTCAACACGATGCACGTGGTCAACTAACGCTACACATGAAAATCGTTGAGGTACACTTTCTAATATTTCTGAGTTTTAGCGTATCTCCTGACATCTGGTGGCACTTCTAACTTCTTTTTATTAAATGTTAATGGGAGGAGTTGGTGACATAAACTTTATCGTTTTATTGTTTCATTGAAAAATATATTCTTTATTTATACAGAGTAGGTTTTGTCAGATTGGTCAAATTTCAACAACAAAATTAGAATTATGCTAAATAAATTATTGAATATACAATCCGCGTATGATTGGAAATTCGACCCCTATTTTTTATTGAACGAACGATCACACAATTTATATTTTTCCCATGCAAGTTGAGCTTCATAGAAAATGTTCTTTCTAATTTCATTTTGAGGCGACATATTTGTATTATCTTAAAGTATAGACAATAAACATCTTCGTTTCATTTTAACAAAATGGCGGATAGTCAATTATAATTTGGAGTTGCCTTTTCTTCGCAATCTTCCCTCACTGGTGCTCTCTGCCTCGCGTTTTCCGGGCTATGCAATGTAAGCTGATAAGTTTTCAACGATCCACTTGACGCGATCTTAGGGCTGATTTTCTAAATTATTAGTTGACTGAAACATTCATTATTATTTTGATTGAAGCAACCAACCCATCCTTCAAGTAAAGATTGTTTACTGAGATCAGTATATATTGGTTTTATACCAGATAATCGTCTTTTTTGGTGAAAAATGGAGATATGGCCAAACGCGTAACACACACTTCTCTTTCAAAGCCAATATCTCATACATTTTATTTTGGATTCAAATTTTATTTTTAGATAGTCACACTTAAAAAAAATAAAAATAAAAACAATTACTTAAAGTACCCTAAACCAAACATCCTTTTGAGTATCTCTTCAGGGCTACTGGAAAGTATCCATTCTTAATATTGCCTGCATGATTGAATCCTCAATAAAGAACCTATTTGTGAGTTGACCCAGTACCAGCTGTCAACGCTGTCGACACTGGAACAATTCTTTTCGCATTACAAATTCTTCATATTTAATTTAAAAATTAAATTAAAAACAGCCTAAAATGATAAATTGATGTTTTTACAATGAAATATAACAACGCGTTGACTTGTGGATGGGAGCTCCCAATTTGATTCCCGGCTGACTAAACAGGTGGTTCCTCTTGCTATGAATAGTATATTTCTGCAATAGATTATTGATTTAAAAAAGCCATGAATTAACATATACATGTATATGCAGTTGATTCTATAGTAATAAGTAATCTAGCTACAAATATAGTTTTGGATTTCGGAAATAGTTCCTTATTATTATGGGTAAAATTAGATTGTATATAGCAACTCATTGTGTAATAATAGTCCAATATTGTCATTTAAAGTATTGCATGAAAATTACATAAAATACGTATTCCGAAGTCTTCCAACGTGAGATGAAATGTTATAAACAGCACTTTTCCAAGGGGCATCACGTTGAAAATATTCTTTTCGAACCAAATCAATACGGACCGATGATTCTTCTTAAGTACAATCCTTTTAAGTAAAGCAGGACTTTTTTTTATTGCTAGTAATGTTGGCTCTCATTCGAGGCGTCCATCGTGAAGTAATCATGTATTTTGACATTTCTTCTTTAACTGGCCTTTTCTAGAGCTATACAAAGCTTCTTTGATGGCTATGGAACCATTGAACTTTTTGTTACTTTTTTTAAGATCTATAAGATTTTCGTTCAAGCTGCCCTTAAATAAAGAGCATAGATATAATAAAGGAATGGTCACATTATGTTTATGATTTTAGAATAGAATTATTAGAAATAAGGATTCCTTCATACAAAATATGTTATTTATTAAAAAAAACTTAAAGGAAGTGATTAAAATAGTCAAATAAACGGAAGCGAGACCTATCCAATATCTATCCCATTATTCGTATGCTGAATCGTATAGTCCCAAAGCCCCACTCGGAATCACTAAACTTGTATATCACCAGGAATCGAACCCCCTCCTTTAGGTTAGAGAAACACTAAACTGGTACGTCTGTCTGTCAAAAATTGCTTCATACTCCATTATTTATTATTTATATTATAAAAATGAAGAAATAAAGGTTGAACT
>JANSTU010032852.1:0-11831 GCA_027564075.1 Bolitophila hybrida
ACCTGACCACTCGTGTGAACCCGTAATGGTCAATGAATCCGCTGTGCGGCATCGCACACTGGCCCTATGTCCCACAATGGATTAAAGGATCCAATGAGAGATTTCAAAATCCAGCGTTTCAAAATACCGTATATCCAAATCCCGTTTAAAAAAAATTAATGTTTAAGGGTGTTAATGCGGTGCCAGGTTATGGGGTATCAATCAATAATTTATTTAAATATATAATCCGTCTACCCTTAAGAGAGATAGGGAAAAATTGTTGTTTTCTGTTATAAAGTCGGATGAGAAAGGTAAAAACAAATTATTAAATGTCATGAATTGGCGCAAATAGCCGTATTTTTTGTATGTTTTATTATAATAGAGTAATAGAGAGTTGAATATGTACACGCACATATACATGTAAACGTTAAATGACGTCTGACATAACATTTTTCAATGTTGATTATCAAAAACTAATGTCAAAGCAAAATCAATATAGATAATACAATCAAATTATCAGATAATATATATAAAATGACTTTTCGTCATCTTGCTGCTAGTCGCATATTAAATGTTTGAATAATTTTCTCATATTAGAGGAGCTCTAATATTAGTGAGGTTAAAGACCACCAAAAAAACGATCAATAAAGACAAACTCTAATTTTGGTTTGTTTTTGAGAAAGGGAGAAAAATTATACAATTTTAGCATGTGTACTGAAATGCAGTAAATGTATCGTGGTTTTTGGTTCGTGGTGTGTAGTGTAGTTAAGGCATAAATATCCCAAAACAATACATAATTGATACAAATATATACACAAAAACCTAATCAATAGAAAAAAGAACTATTTCTACAAATTTGAACTCGTCAAAATATATTTTTTTATTAAAATACATTTTAACCAAATAAATATTATGGAGTAAGATATAACAACCTAAAATTAAATTGCACTATTAAACCGAATTAATGGAACCCTTTTCATTTAAACAAGTTCTAAGATTATGTAATATCTTTTCGTGCTAAAGTTCAATATCATCAATAACATCAATGTTTTACGTCCCGTCTCCAAACAAACTATAGCCGTTTTATTATTTGTTCATTGATTTTATCTTATTTTTCTGCATATACGAGTATATATATAAATATTATATATATGTAGTTTATATTTTTATGAATTCTACTCCATATTTTAGCTAGGTATCTTAATATTTTATTTATTTTTTTATTTTTTATTTTAGCGCATGCAAAATTAATTACAACTAACTCGTTCAATACATAAACCATAGTACTGCCACCGCAGTATACGTTCATATATGTAGAACCTATATTATTTACATATTCGTATATTTATAAAATACCATTATCGACTAAATGAAGGGCATAATGTAAGGCGAACAAAGCGACAACATAAAAGTTATGATTCAGATTTCTCTTTTTATAATACATAACATTTTGTTATTTCGCATAATTATCACAAAATATCTTGTGGAGCCAAATTAAATATATACTAAATTTGTTAAATCTAAATATGGTGCTATTTTCAAAAAAGCAACAATATGAATATAAATATATATAAAGCAATTTTCTCATAAGCCAATCAAAAAGTAATATTATTTATAACATTTTTTAAAAAATTTCCAACAACAACAAACATACAATCTACTTCTTAGGACAATTATTTACTATTGAGACTATCATAGCACTCTGCTTGTGGAGCTGTTGGTGCCGTATTTTTGGGGTCGTATACTTCAAACTCTTCGAATTCAATTTCATCGTACTTTGGTTTCAGCTTAAGTTTTGCATCGTTAGCTAAGTAGTTCTTCTCGTCGAACTTACTGAGAGTGTTCCATTTAACGAGACGCGGAGCAACAAGCGGAGCTTCTTCTTGATTTAGCATTGCTTGTTTAACATCCTTGAATACAGCACTTTCGCTGAGTGGTTGTTGTTGCTGATGTTTTCGTTCTAATATTGTGTTGACCGCAGACACAGCATTAGCTGACACTGTTTGTACGATTTCCTTAGCTTTCGTTTCAACAGTCTCTCTAGATTTATTCAGAGTAAATGCAAGATCAACGTTACGATTGCGAGCTACCTTACTCGCGCGGCCTACAGTTGTGTCGCCTGCCCCCATGCTAATATGATTGTTAACCGTAACTTGCGTAACTTTTTCCACAGGTGCGTCTGTCGTCGTCTGACTATTGACCAGTACCGTTGTATCCTGATTTATCTGTTGTGGCTCGTTGGCGGTGATCTTCTCAATGCACTGAGATTCGATAATTCTCGGAACAGCTTTCATGTTTATAGATCCCGATTCTAGTCGGCTGACCAGCGTGCGCACTGACTCTTCCGCATCGCCATTTGGCGTTTTAGAGCGATTTTGTATAGATTCAATTAAATGCTGAGCATCACGCAACTGCTGGTCGTCCAGTCCAGTTCCAGTTAGCTCTAGACGACTACTGCAGCTGTTTGACTTTACCAGCTTGAATTTAACATCTATAAGTATTCAAAAGATTATAACAATATAAAGTATACTAATAAATTTATTTCATACTCATACTACTATTATCATCTTGGTGACTCGGAAATATTTGATCGCTGTGCGGGCAATTGTTGGGCTGGCAAGCTTCACAAATCTGATTGTGTCCACGAATCTCCTGCATGATTGCCTTAGTCATTGGACTTACTTCCTGCGACTTATCATTTAAAACTCGTCCCCCGTAGTATGTAACCGAAGAACCACATTGACGTATTTTTTCCAAAACATCCTTAAATGAAATATAATTAAAAAATATATAAAGAAATAAACATTTTAAAATCACCTGACTAACGTAGTACGACTCACAAAGCTCTTCACCGCAAATGTTTTCCTCGCTTGAGAATATCTCTTTAGCCTCATCTTCGTCGTGGTCAACGCACTCGCACGGTGAACTAAGCTCACCGCTAGAGATTCCGCTTGACATGCTCGACGAGTCCCACTTACGCATGCGATCTTCAGACGAGTTTCCACCACCGTTTCCAAATGACGTATCAATGGTAAGATGCCGCAAAGCCTTCTTACGCAGATTGCTTTCGTTCTTTCTCGTCGACGACACATTATTGTTAGCATCATCCGTGTTTGTTCTGGTCTGACGGAGACGCAGGGTCTCTTCAAACAGTTGTCGTGCTTTGCGCACGGTATCTGGTGTTGGCAGTTCCTCCTCAAGTAGTTCTTTATTCACTCGTATCGGGTGGTAGAAGAAGTGACGCTTGAGTCCACCGCTTTTCACGTCGGTAGGTGTTTTTCCAGCACCTCCAGTTATCTTACAGTTGACAGTTTGTGTGTCGCCTCCATTGCCAGAGATCTTTTCGATTTTGGTGCGAATAGGCTCAATAATAACGACATTGTTGTTGGCCAGAAGTTCCTGAAAATAAATATGTTTCTTTTAATTTATAGAATTAAAAATGTTTTCAACTAACCTGAAAACTGTAATCGTTTAAATATTGCATTAGCCCATCGAACTGAGCCTCTTTGCGAGTGTGGGTAAGAATATTCTTCTGGAATGTATCTGAACGCATTACCTTGTACCGCACATGATCAAAGTCCTGCTTGTCCATGTGCTGTCCATTAATTATTGCAGCTTGTTTTTGACCGTTAAGCTCTATGATCTCAACTGTGGGACTAAAACTTGCAAAGTCTGCGTTGTGATGCAAGAAACCGGCTGGTCGACTTCTATCGATAAAACTATCTCTATTATTATTAGTCTGATCATTAGTATTACTGGTTTTAAAGGATCGCACGGATTTTGAAGCTATATGATCTATTTCATCAGTGGACTTTTGTCTATGCTCGTCGTTCAGTTTGGACCAATAACATCGTACTGAATCAACTTTTTCTTTGAATTCCTGCTGTACTTCTGTTGGAATCTCTTTTCCTGTTTCTTCATCTTGTTTTTCTAACTTCACCTCATATATTCGTTTATTTTTACAACACTGTGCTGCAGCGGTTGTCTGACGTGGAGCCACTGAGCAAACACTCCGCTTTGTATCGATAACATTCAGTATCTGTGGTCGTGACATTTTTTCTTTTAGTTCTTTTATCTGGACCTTATATGTAAGTTCAGGGTGGACTGCATAGGAGTCGTTAAGTTTGCCGATATTATCGACGCTACCAACGCGCAGCGGTTTTGCAGTAAACACACTTCGACTCTCGGCTATCCGTCTTTTAAGTGTATCTGATAGATTGGCTCGAAACTCGTTGCGCAGTGTTTCTTTGCAATCTTCCTGGATTTTACTTTCTGGTGGTTTTGTCACTTTAATTATTGGTATCAAAGCAGGTGTTTTGTTTGTTTTTGTTTCTGCCACAATTGGTGCATGTGGTTTTTTAACTATTACATCAGTGAGCTTCGGTGTAACGTGGACAATTTTCACTTGATCTTTTTCTTTTGTTTCGCCTTTAGACGAATAAATTAATTCTCCACAAAGAATAGGATTCTTAGTTTGCTCGACAATATTATTGTGGCTATCTGTAACGATTATTTCAATCTCTTTTGAGTTTAACTCAGACTTTTTTGAATTGCTAGTCTCTTTAAAAACCGGTTTAAGTGCGTTCTTCAATGAATCCAGTGCCACTGTATTTTTGTTTTTAATTGCTTTCGCTGCTAACTCATCAACGACAATTTTCTTTGTGCCCAAAGAAACCGTTGTTGGTAACGATTCCGAATTTTGTTTTTGCCGTGGTAGTACTGATGATTTTTGATGTGGTTCTACTTCGATTGTTGGCGCTTCCTTGGGCTGCTCGTCAATTGAATTTGAATTCAGTGCAACAACCTCGAAATTCTCACTTTGTCGCAGTTGCTTGTGTGCACGACCGAAACGGGATATCGAATCATAGATCTTGTTGTGATTGTCGTCTACTTCCTCGCTGGATACGTTACAACTAAGTCGGAGCTTTGCGTCAATACGTTCTGATGCCCGAAGACTAACACCAATTGCGTCCGGAAGTGAACAGTACTGGTTTGTGTCGACTGCCTTTGCGCCTGCAAATGGTTCACTTGAGAATAGTTTTCCTTCAATGTGTTGAAACTCTTTTTGCTGGGCTGGTGAGGAAATAAATGTCAATCGCTCAAGAGTTCCACGCGTTGAGATATCCGAGAATGAAGTTAAATTTAACTTTGTCTCCGCCGCTACAATTTTTGGCTTCTGCGGTTTGTTAACCTGACTGTACAGACTATCAACACTGTTTGGTTGCTTACTTTCCTCTTCGAGTGTGACTTCAATAAATTCTCCTCGTTTATTCACTTGAAATTCTGGCAACGGATCTTCAATCTTACCTCCGCCTTCGATGATCGTCTGCTCGTTGCTGCCTTCAGACGAAAGATAGATTGAATCATAAGAAACTACACTTTTCCGATCTTCTTTAAATTTGGCCTCTATATTGACTTCGTTGAGCTTGTACCGGGTTAATGTGAGTGTATTGTAGATGAGTTCACTGGTGTCAGAATTTTCTCTTTCAGATGAATTATATTTTTCATCGATTGAGCTAGGTGGATTTCTGAGTGTCGAAAAATGTTCGGATGATCGCTCTGATGCTGTTACTGAGACGTTTGTGGGTGGATCTGTCGAGCTACTGGTACGTATCGTTTGATTGTGTACTTCGATTTCAAGCACCTGGTACTGAGAACTGGTATCGGTATTTTGTGAATCTGTTGGCGTAGGTTGATGCAAGCTATTTTTAAAATAGTCCGAGTCAAGGCTGTCTAGGTCGGATTTGTCGTGAAACCACACAGGTGGCGCTGTTTTTTTCTCCGCGTCAAGACGCTTAAGATTTGCGTAGTAGTCGTCTGATTCGCGTGTCTCTGATGTTTGAGTGTCTACACCACTACCACTGTCCTCTTCGCCACGATACTTGAATTTCGATCTGAAATAGAATGCATTATAATATGAATCACAGTTATTTAATGTGCTTATCGCCATGATGTATAATTTAATTAAATATCGTGTATATTTTGTGTATTGACTCAGTGCGTTCAGATTTGAGATAAGATGTTTGTATAACTGGTATTTATAGTATGAAATTTGTGGTTTATTTAATTGGATTATGTTTTAGATATTCTTTTATTATTTTTGTATTTACCTGCTTCGAAAGAAACTACGATTCACAAGCTTGGCTCGTGGTATCAGCTGTGATCGTCTGGTTCGTACACCACTGATCTGCAGATCGTTATAGGTTTCCTCGCGGATAACGGCCAAACTGCGTGTTCTACGTAGACTGCACGATTCGTTGCCGTTACCACCGACAGTAGCACCCTCTTTTGGATCACACGGTGGTTCGATGTGTTCGTAGATTAGATCGATTTGATTCGTTACTATCAAATTAGCATCATTATAAATATACAATTATTTTAGACATATCAAAAATTGCTTACAGTGCCCATTCGATTTTTCGTAAAGGTCCTGGTAGTCCTTGCGCGACTCTATCCGTGAGTAAAGGTCATACAAACCGGAACTGTAATCGCGTGACTGTTTGGTAAACGAGTGACGACTCTGTGATGTCAGGTCGATGTTTGAAAGTGATCTCTGCCTCCACCCGGATCCACGGCCTGGTCCACCAAAAACGTATGATGCGTCTTGGGGAACACGGACGCGGTCAACGTAATTCTTTGCAGGCTCACTGTTTCTAAATAAGAGCATTTTTTAAATATAGTATACTAATATTTTTGTATAGAAAATATTAAATATATATAAATATAAATAATCATAGAGAAAAGTAGCGCTCAATTCAAAAAGTAAATTTATACATACATCAATTTTATGATATTTAATAAAAAATAATATGTATGTATATCGAAATTCGAACACGAACTGTTGTCTTTCATTACAGGTAAATCTCTCTTGCCGAGCCACCAAATACTCTGCGGATGCCAGGAATAAAGAATTAGTTTAGGATACGATCCGAATAATTAAAATGGCACCATCAGAAAAGCTTTCAGGAATTCCTAACTATGCGATGATATAATGAAGTTTCGTAGAAGCAAAATAGTTTGTATTCTTAGTGAATAATAGTGGTATAATAAATTATTCAAATTTAAATATTTGAAATATCTTCTATTTCTATATAATGTAATTGTGGTAATTGTGTGGGTGTGTGTGCGTTATACATAAATCTACCTATATAACTTGAAAAACTCACGAGTTGTATGTGTTGTTTTTTAATCTTATCACATTGAGGTGTATAAAATTAACTCATCTTTTGTTTGCTTAACTTAAATGATTTTTCAGAAAATGCACAAGACGCCACAAATGTTTGCTTGTTTGCTAATGTCATGTTTCGTATATTTTGAATTTTGTGTATTCCGTCGTCGACACAATTATTCCATATTTACCAGAGATGCCGTCATTTGTTTGCGTTAAGCATTTTGTATACAATAAAATAAGTATTTTGGTTGGTTGCTTAGATTAAATTTAAAAACGGTAATATTTTTAATTTGCTGACTATAATAAGTCGTGGTACTTAAATTAGTAGTAGTATGCTAATTTATTTGCATATGATCGCATTTGGTTCGATCTTGACTCATATCTCTAAGATATAAGATGATTTTCGTTGATGTTTAATATTAGGCGCATGATCGAACACAAATAACAGTTTTTTTATATTATTGTCTATTTACAATAACAACAGTTTAATCCTTTTATAATTAGCTGATAAAACATAGTTAAGAGACAAATGTCTACATGAGGCACACATTAATCATGCTTTATACAAACTGTCATGTTATTTTCGGGTTTAAATAGATATAATTGTGTCGTCATTACGATCAGCAACATTAACAACTTCCTAAGGATCATGTCGATTCAGTCTCAAAATCATGAACATTTTATGAAAATATTGTTATAAAGCAGCATCATTTATGGAGAAATTATAATGGGTTGGATAAATCACATTTAAGCGATCGTACACAGTACGTGAAAATTGGTCAGTGGAGATCTAGTTTGTTCAGTTTTAATCTGTTTGTAAACGATGTAATTTTTTTTTAAAGAACTCAAAATGCCTAATCTCGTATGGAGAAGAACCAGGTACATCCCCTCCGCCAACTAACGCTTTATGACACTCAGCAAATTATTAAAAATAGTCTCATTGGATCCTTTAATACCTTGTGGGAAATATGGACAGTGTGCGATGCCGCACAGCGGATTCATTGGTTCACACGAGTGGTTAGGAGTCTTAATTAAAAATAAAACAGCACGTTAAAAAATATCAATACAGAATATACAAAACCGATTTTATTTATTTTTCAATGTTTTTGAGGACTAAAGAATAGATTTTTTTGTGAGAAAAATATATTTAATGTAGTTTTATGGTACATGGTGAATAATTTCCTTTTCATTCAGTACCTACCTAAAGCAAACAAAATAAAACTTAAAAATCGATTTTTGATTTTATTTTTAAATTGTCAAATGAAATATAAAATGTAAGCATTGATTTTTTTTGTTCTATATTCTCGCGGAACCAACATTATCAAAAAAAACGAAATGAACAAGTTTTAAAAAAATACTACTTTGTTGTCCCAATTGTTGACTGTAATTTATCTTATATACAATATATAAAAATATAATAATTATACATATAATATTAATTATACATATAACATATAGAACTCTTTAAAATATTTTAATAATTTTCTGTGTACATATATAACTTTCGAATGGATTGTTAGGTTACATAGTGTTATTAAAACCATTATCTTACTTTTTACTATCCGTAATTTTTCAAATTAATTGTTTAAGTTTCGATGCTTGGTAAGCACTTGAATGTGCTCATATTAATTTTGCATGGTGTTATGATTAAATACTTAATTGCATAAACAAAAAAAAAACGAAAACATACACAAAAGCCAAAGCTTCCATGTAATGAATATAATTGCACTGACTCACAAAACTTTTGCATTATATATTCTAATAAATAAAAAAAATAGACTATATTTTGTTAAATAAATATAATTGCATATATAATTTAGGATGCAATACTAGAATATAATATTCAAATGTGCTACATAGAATACGCAAAATGTCGTTAGAATTATTTAAATGACGTATTACTACTCTCTGGTAGATTGGAGCTCTATCACCAAATCAATTTATTACAACAGTTTTGTGTGCCACTGCATGTGTTATTTAAAACGGTGTGTACTGCAACCCCGTTTAATTAAAAAGTCATCCAGCCGATTTGCCTACCACCCCGCATACCCAGTATATATGCGTTTGCAATATTTTAATATAGGCTACCTATTAATGTTCACATAAAATTGTTCTGGTATTCATATTCATAAAAAGCTTCTAGCTTAAATTATTTGCGATATACTCGCACACAATATGTTAGTATTTTAAAACAAACTAAAATATAAATAATTATGTATTTTTATTCATTGAGTGTATTTTCGATGAAATAGGCTAATTGCTCACCGGTGAGAAAACGTTGCAATTGAACACCTGATCAATGCTATTAAATGGATAATTATGCACTTTATCTTATAGTACCTAAGCAGAGGTCATTACATAAGAAATTATTCAAACAATAATATTTCTCTTTCGCATCTACGCGCAATTATATTATATACTATTAAGTGTTTGGCACACTTTAAATCATTATACGTCTTGAAAAAAAAAAAATCTTGAGCGAGTACTCAAGGTCATTTCAGACTTTGCTTTTACTCTTAACTCGCCCGTTATCGCGTCATAATCTTGCAAGAGTTTAGTTGTTGCGTTTATTACAGGTTAATTGCACTGACTCAATTTAAAAGCGTGTTCTGAGTATGTGTAGAGTCCACGTGAAAGTGAAATGGTCACAAGAACATAGGTGACATATGCGTTTAATGTCAAATTTTGAGCAACGCAGACCTTCGCAATTGGTTGGCCAATTATTTGTATTTTAATTTTCAGTATTATTTATTTAGAAAGTTTTTTTATAATTAAACTATGAATAATGTTAATTTATTCAATAATTTGGGCAATTATAATAAATAAGTTATGGAACCTTAAACAATGCTAGTTTTATTGAACAATTCAATTCAAACACTACATTCTTCTTGTAATAATATTTTATTGATCTACGCTTCTCCTGCAGTTGCTGCACTTTCTTCAATAAAATAAGTTTCATAATATATTTAAAAAGTTTTACGCTACAAATAATTAATATTTAAAAATAATAAAAATCATTCACGCCGAAATGCAATTTATTCTATAAATATATTATATATTTAGAGCGTAAGAGCTTTTTATGTACACTTTATTGACATGCGTCAATAATACAATATGTAGTTACAATATATACTCAGCAACACAATGCTTCTGAAAATCAATGTTTCTACTTTAAAATTGTTGCACACATTCAAAGTTGTTAAAATCATTAAACAGAAATCGTTGAAATAATAAAAACAGTTTTAAATATAATATACCATATTATCAAAATCAATAAATCAAAATATTAAAATGATCTTTATTAAAAAAAAAAACTAAAACTGCACAGCTCTCTGGCTTTTGTTTAATTAGAAATTAATTCATTTATACTTTGATATTACACAGCAGTCTATTTTACTAGAACGAAGACATGTCCGAAACCAGAACAGGCTAGAATGACATTGAGACTCAAATTTTAGTTACACTAACTGATCGAATGACGAATAAGCGAATGTTGGACTTGTTGACTAAACTAAATGATTAATTAATTAAATATATAATTAACTGACTTACAAATTATACTTTTTATCCAATATCCCAGAATGCAACTAATATGACTTTTTCTAATAATCAAAAGTTCTTTATATCAAATTAAAATCATTTGATGTTTTATACCGCACAATTCCACTAAAATATGTATTCACCACAATATAATAAATTGAATATAACTTCTTCGATGTTTTCTATATAGTTTTGGTAATTGTTCTCATCTACGCGCGTGCACTCTCTTGTTTAGCGTCATGTAAACCCGCCCGCTGTCATTTGACTACTAAGTACTAACTGAGTGCGCAGCACATGCGCACAACCAATATACACAGCCGCCGATCCGATCGAGTTTCATCGCATGGAGACGGCAGTAAACATTTGTTGACGTCATAACATACCAGCTTGATTTTGAGGCATTTTATAATGTATATGTATATACACAAAATTTTGTCGGAAAATATGATGCTAACACAACGGCGTTATGAGTTTTTATTAGCCCAGATAAAGAATAGTTTGGTTGCAATATTTTCAAATGAAAAAATATATTGTTGTTATTTCTATCAGTATATTCGGTGGATTCATCGACCATTATGGGTTTATATGTAAATGTGCGGTTTGAGCAAATCTATTGGAGCTTATGTGCTTTTAACACACACAGTGGTTATGAGTTTTAATTTGCATGTGGTAACAAAAAAACAATTGTCAAACATGTCAAATGGGATATTCAAATTTATTTTGAAGTCGAAAATACATATTTCGTGCTTCAGGAATCTGCTAATAAAAATACGTAATAGATTCGAAAACAAACAATTTTTTTTTAAAAAAATAAGAATTGTTCTGCTGATGCTTTCAAGTTGTGTTGGTATAGAGTAAATTATGGTGCATGATTCGATTCGCTATAGCATTAAATCAACCTCTCATTAGATTATAATTAAATCTTTATAATTATATATGAATAATGCTAACCATTTTCACTTTGGCTTGATTTTGACGGTGTGCACTGTACGTGTACGTATATACAACCTGTCCGAGATATCGCACGTGAAATGCAACGACGCGAGGATCGACGCGACGGACGCTGTGCGCTCGAGCGTACGAGCGTAACCATTGTACATTACATATATTAAAAAAAACATCAAATGAATGCAATATATAT
>JANSTU010032863.1:0-11828 GCA_027564075.1 Bolitophila hybrida
ATAGTGAAAACAGTGCATGCCTTGGATTAATTGGAATTTCAAAGAGCTACACGAGCGGTTAACAGCTGAATCAACAACTAAGATGTATATTTAGCCACAGCGAGTGTGCGCGCCTCTCGCACACCTTGTAGTTGGATGCGCGCGAGATGTTGATGCCGCGTTTCCTCGTTTTTAGTACGTGCCATGGAATAATGCGAGACTCTTTGCGCGCTTGTGCATGCGTCGTCGAACTGTTTATAGAGGTGGTGTTTTTAATGAGTATATATTATATGCGCGCCAAGCCGGTTGAATGGTGATGTCATGTTGACGTCTATCGAACTCAATTGTTTATATTGCGTAATTTATACATTGCACTCGGACTTTATTGACATTTACGGAAGCAGGAGTCATCTATCTTTTGTGTATAATAATGCTTTTTTAGTATAAAATTTAAATTAAGCAAATGCTAATTTTGGATTAAACATTACTTCGAGACTGATTGGAATTGATCCTGCGTAGTACAATCTAAAATTCTGATAATAATCTTATAACCACGAAGCGCATTATCTAAAAAACCAAGATTTAATCAATTATAAATTTTTAATATTGACTTAAAATGTATAACCTCCACAAATATATACCAGAATCTAGAAATAATTCCAAAGTCATTACATCGAAACATTATTTATGGAGTGGAGATCTATCCAATCATGCAATTCAATTGTGGTTTACACAAATGGATCCAACATACCGATGATACTATCTGATCGGACGGAATATAATTTAAGACTTCATCAACCATCGTCGGTCTTTGTCGCCGAACTCACAGCAATACTTCACGCCTGTACCTGTACCGTATTAGAAATCACTAAGATATCAGGTAAAACATTCTAAAATCCTTGTTCAAGTCAAGAACAAATACAAAAAGCTAGATAAAAAAGGCGTTCAGGTTGAACTGCTGCACACTTAAAATGTGTCTGATTGGCGCGATTTTTTTAAAAAAGTTCAAAAATAACCATTCTGGCGCGGTTTTTCGTGAAGTTAGAAAAAAAATCCGAACGAGGGGACCTGCCCCTTAGTATAATGAAGAAAATTATTCAAACCCTCGAACGACTTCTCGTTTTTGAGTAACTCAGTTCAAAAAAAATCATTTCGAAAAAAAATCATTCAGATTATTAAAAATTTTACATGTTTATAGTTATATATAACGCTATAACAACAACAGTAATTCGAATTCCGAAAAATCCTTTTTGGAAATGATTTTCGATGAAATTCAGAAGACATTTATGAAAAAGAAGAAAAAAACTTTAAAACGGTAGACATCACAACTTCAACAATTTCAAATCTTTATAATTATAATAATAAGGAAATTTAAACAAATATTTATTAATACTTTTGGTAAAAATTAAACAACTCTAGTCAAATACTAGCCAATCACACAAAAATCAATATATCTAAAGACTCCTACGTTGTTCACAAGCTTCACGCATGTAGATTAAAATGTAGTTATTAAATATTTAAAAAAAAAATGGCACAACATTTAACATGTCTCGGGAGGATTGCTGCAGAGCCAATTCGAAATATTTTCCTATGTTTTTTTGTAATATACTGAAATATATGCTTAATAATTACCCCAAGTATTATATCTCTATCAATTTTTTGTCCATCCAAAAATTGACAAAAAACGCATTCATTGAGGCCGATAAAGTAGTGTTGAACCCTAAGCTCATATATATCTTGGTAATCTTTAGTAGATTCGCCGCGAACCATAACCAGCTAAAGGATCGATTCAATCGAGTCAGTATCATAGATAACCCTCTCATTGTGGAATGTACGAGACGGTCGACCATATACTTGCTCAGCGCATAGTCGCAACAGAGCGTCATTGACGTCGCTACGAACACGTTCAAATTCATTATACCATTCGCAAATGATTGATAAATAATGCAACCCTTTCGCTTCTTTCGCATTTTTTCCGATAAAAAAATAATGCTTTTTCAACACTCGAAATTCTTTCTTATCCATAAACTCTAACTTGAGATCGTGTGGTTCGATTGTCATGGAATTTTGACACATATCCTTTTAAAGGATGTCGGATAAACGATAACTTATGGAGTTTATCCAGATGAACTAAAAATATCGAAAGCGGTTTCGATTTATAAAAAAACAGCTTGTTGAAAATTTTAGACTAATTTCTATCATACCAATATTTTCGAAACTAATCTAAAAAGTGATATATGAACAAGTTATGTGTTATCTTATTAAAACACACTTTTTTAATGAAAACCAGTACGGGTTTATTCCTAAGTCTGGAACTCAAATAGCTTATATCAATTTAATCAGCAACCCTTTTCGTAGATCTCAAGAAAGCATTTAACACAGTGAAGTGAATGAATTTTGCATATGACGCAGTAAAACTACTTAAAATATATTTATCAGATAGAGGACAATTTGTAGATATAAATAAAATAACTAGTGATTTACTATATTTATTATATAAAATAAAAAGTATGATGTACAAATGTGCAGATCATGAAACAACCTAAATTCTGCATACTTAAATAAATATTTTATTTTTTATAAGTTTGCATTTTTATTTCAACAGTAAGACAAAATGTTTTTAGACCAAAATCTTTATCACGTGTTTTTCACCACTTAAAATTCACCGATGTCGATGTCTCCATCATTTCGGTCGATTGGATTATCTTAAAATAATTAATTAATTTTAGTATTAATCATTTAGTTGAAGTGAAAAGTAAATACTTACTAGATTTACTCCATTACTTCAATATGGAAAAAGTGCTGTCGGACATTATTAATTATATATTTTACAGGCAGTTTATGCTGATACTATGCTCTAGCAGAGCTAACTTGCCGGAAGTGGGTGGATTGAACGCTTCAAAGTGATCATTTGGACTTTAAAAACAAATATCGGTGAGCCAAACATTTTGAGGACGCTGATTTAGAGGCATTGCTCGATAATGATTCGTGTAAACTTAAATATAGATTGCAGGATAATTTCAACCTCTGGTTGAAACCCAATCCTCGTAAACTTGATTGCGTGACAAGAGACAAATACTTGAAGTGACTGAGGCACTGAGTTTCTTAGCTGAAACTGAAGTCATTTCTGTATAATTTTGCATTGTAAATATAACGAATTCCACAAACCGACCAGTACTTGATTCCTTTTATAATACTAATTTCAAAAACAATTTATAAACTTATTTCTTTACAAGCTACTTTAGCAGCATATTCTGCACATGTTTAGGAATCAAATTTTATAAAAAAAAAACAAAACAAAAATTCAATATATCACAAGGTAAGTCATAAATTAACGGGGTACTAACTTTAAGACTACTCCTAAAAAAATAGAAAGCATTCAATTAAGAAAACGTCGTATAAATTTATATTTTATTTTATTTTATCATGAATATTATACACTAACATTTGACTAAGAAAATATATATTTAAAAATAAATCCTCTTCATCATAAATAAACACCAAATTCAAGGAACCTAAAATACACAAATCTGTTCATATCATCCTTGCGGCGCACTCACTCTCGTATAATTTGAAAAATACACATATCTAAATACTCTTTGTTTACACCAAGATTCTTTACAAAACAAAATATATATACATAATACATGCATGTTTAGCATCTTCTGTGCTATAGATGCCTTCTTTATTGGATAAACAATCCTTTATTGTGAAGTGCCAACGGTTGGGTCAACAAAAAGGTACACACATAACGTTCTCGCATTTATCCTGTGCAAACAAAAGCGCATTCAGAGTGCAGTATTCAACCAGTAGCATATTACATGTATTTACATTTAACACAGATTGTGAATTCTTGTGTTGTTTACAAATTGCCGCATTCGAAACCAGAGTCTAGTGCATAATATCAACCACACATACGTGCGAGCGAGTCATATAGCATAGCTTTTTTCAACAATTCATATAGGAAACGTTCCCGAGCCACTTGAGAGTTATTAGTCGTGCATTAAAATGCAACAAATTAAAAGCAGTGCGCGCAAGCTCTCGAATCTCGCTCAGAAAAGCAGATAATATAATTTGGTGTGTTTTAAAGAGTTTTACATTATCGGCTGTGGGAAAACATTGACAGTCAATGTGCGTTGGTTATGAGAAAATTACCATTTAAACTATATATAAACAAAAGACGTGCGCTGTACAAATCTGGTTTGCTCGCACGCATCTGCAAAACCAGATGCAGCGCACAAGAGTGCTAAAGATGCTCGCCCCTAACATAATATATATACGTAAATCTTATTTAAACGCGTATATATTATTGTAGGACGTTTCAGGGCTTTGCACCAAGAAGCCGGCCGCCAGACCATAAATGATCTTGGCGACACCGGTAATAAAATAGTATGCGAATATTCGCATGCGGTTTATAGTGATCGGGCGTCAATCGGACCACTTCAAGTGGCGAATACCTACATTTTACATATAAACGCATATATAAATGTATATATATATATATATATATATATATATACTTATATTGGGTCTGCATAGAATTAAATAACAGCTAATTTGACTTTAATAGCTTTGCTGTCTATGCCGTCTGGTCTGGCGTTTTATTCATGATTTTTAGGGAAATACCCATAAAACGGTAAACGGCATAAGTTCAGACTGTCTGGTCGACATCAGGTAACAAAATTTAAGTGCTCATAAAGTGTGCTAATGTCATTTTGGCAACATTTTCTCAAGAGGATATATCGATCGGATTATAAGAGTACAAAATTAAAGGCAAAAGAGTGTATATATTATATGTACATCTGGATATAATTAAAGGCAATGTTGATGATGTGTTGATTAATGTTTATTGCTTAGATATTATTACGTACAAAATTATAAATTTTACATATATTTCTTATTATAATCACAAATATTTTACCTTCGAAACATGCTTTAAAATTATACTTAATAAAAATATTTGTATAATATTGTAAAAAATAGTTTTAATAAAATTATTTAAAACATCTAATATAAATTTTGTTTTGTTTGTACCAAATTAAAATTATAAACAAATAAGCAATAAGGTAAATTTGCAAGTTTTGTTGAATGTTTTTTTTTTTAGGAATTTGCAATAATATATTTAAAAAAGACACGTTTTAAGAACTTTTAGAAACAAATATTATATTTACTATCCAATTACAAATATTATCTTATTTGTGTTCCAAAAATGTACTTCTGGCCTGTGACAAGCGGTAGAAAATAACTTTGATAAAACATTATAGATGTCAAATTATTAGTTGGGACGTACCTAGCAAAAAATGTCAGTAGATTTGAATCTGATTTCAATGTTTTTTTTTATTTTTCAGGAAAAACAATGTTTGTTTTAGAAGTATTCTGTTTTTTTGCCTCATTTAGGAAATAATGTGGTGCAAAATTGACTAAAAACTAAAAAATATGAATAAGAACTTTAACAATTACTTATTTCTATTATCACTGGAACTCATTAAAAGTATTTTAATTTAATAACTTAAGTTAACTTTTAATAAAATTCATTTCTTGTAAGGTAATTGAAATGTGTTGAATTGGATTTATTTAAAACATTTTAAAAAAAAATTAATTGCTTATGAATTGTGTTTTTTTTAGAAAAAATACTATTTAATTTTATTTAAGTTATTCTTTTTTTAAGAAACAGATTTTTTCTTAATAAATTATGATTTTTCATTAGAAATATGTAAAGTAAGTTTATAAAACGCAATCAAATTTAAATAAAGTGTTTATTTACATTTTTGTATTTGCAATTTTTTTTTTTTTTGTCAATTTGTTTGTTTTATGAGAGCCGATTACTCAATGCCAATCGCAATCGTTGTTTAGTCCTGAAAGAAGACATACTTAACGTCTGGGTTTATAGCTATCTGCAGAGATTTGATGCCTTCAACTATGAGATTTTCTGAAATTACCAGACATATTTCAGATTGAAGAATTGTTATGTCCTTGCATTTTTTTTACATTGTTTCACGATCTTTATCCATAAATCGCTTTTGGCTTAAAAGTTTTCTCCTATTTTTCAGCATTTACAAAAATGATAAATACCGTTCTCTAGCATTTTTGCATTTTTTATTTGAAATAATTCAATTGGAACTTACATTCACAACTTTTCTACTAACATTCGTATAGCGCTATAATTGTGTCTTTTTTTAGTGAAGTTCTATTTTTCAGTGAGCCCTTGTTAATGCTTTCAGGAACAGCATTCCTAATCCTTATAAGTATGCTTTTGCTAAATCTTCCAATTATTTAAACTAAAAAAGTCTTCTCATTCTTTATGTTTCATACTTGATTCCAATAATCTTCAATATCTACATTTTTAATAACGGATATATTTGCTCAGAAAAATATTATATTGTAATAAAACTGTAAAATCGAAAAATTGGAAGTTGGACGTATTGCAATTCTTTTTATTTCTGAATTCGAATAGTTGTTCAAGTTTTCTCCCCAGATTCCGGTTGTATTGGGCATGATTCAATAATTCGAAAACATGCGATGATAGCTCTGCAGATACGATACCAATTCGATGTAAAACAACTTCATTTCTGGTTCAATACATCTAGATTGGTACCAGTTTATATGGTACTTCGACGAAAATTAAATTCCAATTATTTTTGGACAGTACATGTATAAGCCATTAGTTATAAATCACCCGATTTTAATTGAATTGATTTGTCTAAAAATAATTTGTAAAAATCATTGATCTAAAGTTTTTTTAATTGAAAAATATAGAATACCCACCTAAGAATTGTGTGTACTATTTGAAATCAAAATTAAAAATAGATAATGCCTAGAAAAATGACATTGTCTCAGCAGATGGTCGCATGATTTCAAAAACTTAAAAAAAAACCACATATTTCTCCAGTAGGTATACATGGAAGAACATTTTTTGAACCCATCAAAAAACAAGAACGCACACACACACCTCGATCGTTGTGCACATGTACATTCAGTACAATTACGTTGGAATGTGCTAAGAAAACAGTTTATATATATTTGTACCTACAATCTTACATATATACATAAACGCGAAGAACGAAACCGCACTCAGCGAGGCGAACTACGTGCACACTTGAACCCAACGCCAAAGACAACAAAACATAAAATGCAACGCGCATCACAACCCAAAAATACCTCCCGTATTATAAAATGCACTTCTTATATTTTTGGTGTGTTTGTGCATTGTGCCCTGCGAGAGTATATGCAATGGTCCGCGTCAATACAGAGACATAGCCAGAGTACAAAGCACGGCGCACAGCCTCATCCACACTCCACACAGCAACAACACCACTAAACCGCACGCCAGGCTATATGCATCAATATAAATATTCTATATTTATGTATATAGAACACAAGTCTAAACGTTCATATAACACTTTTTATTTTGCGTAGGCCGCGACAGGCGCCAGCTGTGTCAAAATCCATCTCGCTTCCACTGGCGGACCACAGCTTTAATCTGTCGCGGGTGTCCGCGCGAACTCGCTGATCGCGCGTAGCCAGCCGTCGCTCGTGCTCGCGCTCATAACGAATAACGATGCACAAGCAGAAACCGCGCGTTTGCACAGTCATCGTCTTACTTCATACATATATACAATAAATTCATATGAATACAAACACACTCACACTCTCACATAGCGCCTTGCACTCTGCAGCAGCCAGACTCGCACCCGACCCGCGGACAAGTGTTTCGAATTGCCATCCCGTTTCGTCTTCTTCACGGTTTCAGTTTACTCTTTACTTTATGCCATATGCTGCTGTGCCGCACGCCGCTGTCACCACATGTGCGCACTGCGCTGCGTTTTCATAACGAACCGATACCATCTCTTGCGGTTTTCCTCTCTCAGCTGTGTGCGTAGATATTCTACTCTCGCGGAAACTCTCTTGCTCTCTTTACATCTCTCGCTCTCTCTTTGACAATGTCTCACTATAATCAAATACGTTCGGCATATCGCCTGCTCATTTAGCTTTTAAAGTCGCTTAAGACGTTCAAGTTTAGTTTTAGTGTCTTTAGTCACAACATAACGGCAGTCAGCAACAGACGTGTGCGTGTGCAAACAAGTGCATTATCGGTATAAATTACACATACATATATAAATGTTCGGTCTGAGTGCAAGTGAGCTTTTATCGTGAAAACTAAATACAATTTTCATTGTTGAATTACAAATTCCTAGTGTTGATTTCTTTAAGAAAAGTGAAAATATACAAAACGGATACAATAGTGTCTTTATTATAAGCGCACACCAGGAATACGATTAGTGTGAATTACAGCTAATAATTTCAAGGAGCGGAAATATGGCAACGGAAAATATTTACGCACACCTGAGTGCAAGTGACCTCTCTGCAATCATTCTTAAAGGTAAGCAGGCCGCTACTTATATTTAAAATTAACCTTGTGTTTTTTTAACGTTGTTATTATGTCGTTTATAATGCTTGTGTATTAATCATATATAATTATACGGAACTATATGTTCTTCGTTATCATACACCATCTGGTTATCGGACTGCCACAAAATAATTGCGACACATCATTTTGTTAATATAGATTTTAGTCAATTCGTTATCAGTTAATTAGTCTCGGTTTGGAATTTCAACATTATGAGACTATAGTGATTTGGGCCTTCTATATGAGTTTAGGGAGATTCGAAACATATACGCGGGTATTCTGAAAAACATTTTATTATTGTCTTCAGGATTTACTTGTATAGTCCTTCCAGCCGTAAACCAGATGGTCATGATAATTTGCAATGACATTGAGTCGAATGTTATATTGTATCCGGTATTGACATACATCAGGTTCTGTGATATAAATATGTACTATTTTTTTTTTATTACGGTTAACGGTCGATCACAGCGCGCTCTATATTAAAAAAATGACACGAAACAGATATGCATTTATAAATTACTGTCAAATAATGTTATACAACTGCGTAAATAATGCAGTGGTGATGCACTGATGGTGTAGCACAGGTGCGAACTGTAGACATTGTGAAACCGCCGCTTTCGAGTTTCAACACATTCGAAGTTGATACATATTGGAATTTTATGTGCCAGATATTTATTAACGTCATACAAATAAAAATACGGGTTGAAGCACCATCGTGTATTTGATCAATTTGTAATGAAGATATTATTTGTTGTCAGAATTCACAATACGATTGTATTTATTTAAACAATATTGATGAATTACATTACATGTATTACAATTATAATATATACTAAAGTGCATTCCTAAAGATTGGTCCTTCGAGACATACATTTATAGTTTGACAACAATTATAATATTTAATGTTAAATCCTGTTTCTTTGTGTCTGTGTTTTTGAGAAATATAAATTCCAAACTTTAGCCGAAATAACAAATGTCGGCTTGTCCCGATCAACAATTACTCTCGGATTCTACTAGATTTTAGTTTTAAATGTGCTCGAATTTTGCCCATTCTATTTTAACTTTATTATTATTTTAACTTTACTTATCAAAATAATAATATAGTTCTGTTGAGTTTTATTTTTACAATTATACGTCTAGAAAATTATTCGAAAAATGCTCGTTTTTTGCGAGAATATCAGTTTACGCTCGAGGAGAACCAAGCAAAAATCGAAATGACATAACTTCGAATATATTCTGAAGTTTAATGAGAATTCTAATAGAATATAATATAACCAGCATAAACCAATGGAATAAATACTCTGATTCGAAGGACCAGAATTCACTTTTTTTATTGTTATTGAGTCGCCATTCGACTCTTCTAAATATAGCGTATGTATATATAATCAATAAATAATAGTAATATGTGTATACGTATATCGGCTATACAAACAATACAAAAAACTCTCTTCGAACCAATCTACAATAAATAAATGCGAAACCTCCAAGCGTGTAATTTATCATAAATCAAGATCAACTATAATATAGTCAATATGTACGGAACAGAATCCATATAAACCGAGAACGCGATACCTACGCACACAATTGCACGGAGGTGCTTGCTGAAGTACACTTTTATAAAGAATAATATGTGCATAGGGCACAGACACACACAGACATATACATTCTACAAAAAAGAGCAAAAAATATCGCTGACTGTGCGCGTAATGTTTAAAATGGTAAACAACATAAGCTTCAGACGCACACATGAGTCAGAGACACAAGTGAAAAACAACAACAACAAAACGTATAATACAGCGTACGGCACAAAATGCTGCGTGCACTTACGACTAGCTATAATATATAGTATATTACGTATATATATATATATATAAAATTATACTCTGTATACACTTATACGTTTATAAATCGGAAAACATAGTGCGCGCGTACACTTAATCGGACAGATGGCGCCATACCCACACAAACTCATATATGCGCATATACGTATATATGTATATACATTTTATCGCAAACCGAGTTAAATTCTAGCAGCATTTTCGAGCGCCGTGCACATAAACATTGCACATATTACAACTGTGAAAATGTAGCTTATGCGTATAAATATATACATACTATATAATATATATATACAATAAAATATATGTGCGGGCGATGCGCACTGTAAGATTGGATGAATTGCGGCGTTACTACTTGCATTCCATTTGCGTGCCGCCGGCGCCGCAGACTCCAATTAGGAGCACGCCTGTACACAAATGTTTGAGATTTCTGTCGTTTTGATTTGTTTGAATGACGTCATACAGTTTGAACGAGTGACGTAATTGGACTGGAATGTCCCAAAAGTTCAATACAACCTAATTGACATATTCACTCACACACATCCAAACATGTAATTTGATTTGACGTATGTCATTGTGCTTCCACATTTTAACGCTATCAACTATCTGTCTTCTTTATCATACATTTGATATTTGTTGTTTGTTATTTATTTAGGCACGACGCGACACTAGCGCAGTCTATATATACTTTATATATTTTGTCTGCTGACATTTCACTTCAAAGCAATCAACAGTTGGAATATAACAAAAAAACAACAACACAAACAACAAGGCATAAAAAGTGTTCAGAATATTGGCACACATTACTGGTAAAAAAATCGCACACACACACACAGATCAACATTCAGCTAAATACCTATAGTGCTCACGTCCAGATGTTCAGCTTTTTTTTTAATGAGTCGTCTTTATTTCAGCATGTACACATCATCAGCATATATATATATAAACATACGCACACACTCATCAAACATATAAATATAATAAGTGCTCGTAAACAACATGGAAATAAATCTCATAAAATGATATTCGTTTACTCTATGTGGCGCTACCATCGCACACCCGGTCGGTCGTTTCGTTCTCGTTCTATTCGCTCATAAAAATATTAAAATCGTAAACCACATCATTTACCAATTAGCTTTGCTCGCACGAGCTGACACACGTATACACACACATATACAGACACGGCGCGAGACGTAAACAATCACACATTAATTTCTTTATTAATTTAAAAAGTTATTTTACATATGTTTAACAACGGGCACAGCGCCGCGTCGCGCTGCTTACAATTGTACACACATTTATTTATTTATGGTAGAGTATCTATATGTCTGTATTATGCACTCATCCTGTTTATATGTATGTATGATATTATGTTGTATTGAATTGATTATGTATGTATAATACACACACCAGAGCACAGTGACTTTTTCATGTTGGATTTTATATAATATACATATGTATAATTTTATATAGTGAGATGAAAGATCGCGAGGGCCGCGAACAGTGCACGTATTTTATATATGCATTTGTATAGGCTATATATATGTATTGTATATACGACATGTCGAGACGAGTTAGCACAATCTGGCGCCATTTGAACATAT
>JANSTU010032874.1:0-11828 GCA_027564075.1 Bolitophila hybrida
GATCGCTGAAACTGAAGCTTATTTTGAGGCCAAAGACAAATCGTTTTACAAAAAAGGTGTCGAAATGCTAGAGCGGCATTGGACTGATTGTATCACTCTTTAAGGAATGTATGTTGATGAATAAGATCGAATTTTGCCAAAAGTTAGTTATCCTACGGAGTCAAGTCAAATTAAGACTCCTAACTCCTAAGTGTTAGAGAACAGTAGCTCCAATAGAAGTAGCACAGCACAAACAACACATTAGCATGACCTGACCACTCGTGTGTACCCGTAATGGTCAATGATCCCACAAGGGTGGAGTAGAAACGGAATATAATATAAACATTTAAAATGAAAGCTTCATATAAAAAAAAATCATAATTAAGAAAATAAAAAAAGGAAATATTTCCCATTGTCCCATAGAGGGTTAGGAAAAAAACAGGCAACTCATATCAATACAGTAACGGTTTTGTGTGATAGATAAAACCTTAAATAAATATGTCAATCAATGAAAGTAAGTTAGTTTACCCTTTTTTATGAAAGATAAAGATACAATTTGAGATAATAATAATATACAGTAAACGTATATAATTATGTATTTATCTATTATTGGGGACTTTACAACTTGAACCCTTCCTGTATTGTTCTATTTATAAACAATATTCTCAACCTGAATAATTTCAATTATATATATAAATACCTTTATATGTATATTACATTTTAATTGTTTGTTATGGTTCGAAAATAATTTACCTTTTAGTATTATTGATCGTATAGTTATATATATATATACAATGTTTGAAGATATAGAGCGGCATCGTCAATACCGATATATATGTTCAACAAATGAATAAAAAGCACACGTGATACTATGTACCCAGTAAACATTTACAAATACGACCCATTTTTTGTCAAACAACCTGTTGGGCAACATCACTTCAACTATGGCGAATAAAAGTGGCAAAACTTACACGGAAAATGTTTGCTAAACAAAAAGGTCCGAAAAAAACCAAATCAAATGTGATGGAAGTGTAGAAAGAGGGAAAGGAACAAGATTTATGCGAAATAAAAAATAACAATGTGATGTTCCACGATATGTTTTTCGAAGATGACAAAAAAGGAGGAACATAAATTATTATAATGTTGATGTGTGACAAATCCGTTAGCAAATACATTTTGCAGTAACAGTAACAGTTAATCATATAGTGCCGTCTTCACCTTTAGGCTGGCGTAATAAATCTTTACTAACCTATAGCAAAAAAAGTGTATTATATTGCGCCGGACCTATAAGTACCTATAAGTAAGGTTCGTGCAGCTCTCGTTATGCGGTTCTGGTCGAATATAGAGTCCTTAAATTTCGGTACAAGGCCATTTAGTCAAGATAATAATAAATCTCCGTTATTTAGACAAACAAAAAACGTACGTATTTCTAATGTTTTTGTTTAAACTTTAAAGTGTCAAACAAAATTTAAACAATTAGCATAAGTCTTAATGGTTATACCTATCAAATATTTCTAAAATTTATATATGGTAGGTAGGTTGGCCTAACGACCTTCTTTTTATATTTGAACCTATTAAATCAAACGCCATACCTGAATTCAATCTCCATCATAGAAAATTCTCCACTATAAATAATAAAAGTTACCCTGAATATCGATTGAAAGTCTGATGACTGGCCAAGAGTGCGAATGATGTGTCACCGTGCCACACGTCGCGTAGCGTGTGCGTGCGTTATGAATGGTCTGACCATAATTCAGAAATATTGGATTTATCCCGGTGATTTTTTACTTTAGCCATTTTCTTTTTGCTAGCATATATGTTCTATATAAATATGTAATATGCGCACAATATATCATAATATACGAGTATAACACTAAGGACACTTTTTATCTGCGACTGACATGCGGTTGTCCAATGTTCAACATGCGAAAACAGAACTCATAACGACCGTCGTCGTCGTTGTCGTCATCGGGCCGGCCGTAGCGCTGAGTAAAATGTGACGGCCAACTTACCTTCCCACACATATATATATATATATATATATATTTATAGATTATAGAATATAATACAAAATGAACATTTCTCCCCCTTTCCGACACCATCGACGGAACAGGAAAGCCGTCAATTCTGTACATATAAGCAATAATAATGTGACGGCGTATTTATGTTTATTGGCCAACATTATTTTATTATAGATTACGAGGCAATGAAGTGTGCGACTTAATGGAAGTTGAGCTCGCGCCCCGTCAAAAGTTTTGCGTAGCTTTGATGGATGGCTTTATGTGCGCATACATCTAATCAACAGCGTAAAAGCTCTACGCCATAAGATAAGTATAATTGGGTTACCATGATTTCAGGTCAAAAATGGTAGGGGAATATGGTGATATGTATTTTTTTATTAGACTTTATATAGATGTAGAAACAGATAAATCTTATCATGACGTATTTTATTGTTACCTTTTTCATAGACCTGTTTTTTTACAATTATTTAATACTGTGAATTTATCTTGTTTCAGCTACGATACACGTGGCGCCCACGCGGGAACCCCATCGCATTGGCGTGACGAGGAGGTGCTAGAGGATAGAGCAATATTTCGTAATTTGCGAAAGCCCGCGGAATTAATCATAAATCCCGTTCTGGTAATTATTTAATTTACTCTCGATACCGGTATTTACGCACGCGTTGCCCCGGAACTGCGGCTATATTATTCTATATGTATAAATATATAACAATCTATAACATATAGGTATAGTAGTTTGTACACACCGGAGTGCTTGTGCGCTGCGTTGTTCCGCCCGGTAATTTATGGATTATTCTAATTGCGTTAGAGAGTGTTCACGTAGTGTTCGCGTTTTAGCTTGCCTCGCCGCGCCCGCTCCAGTATAATAACCGAAATGTTTCACAATGGACATTTTCGCGACGTAACACATTATAATTGTGTTAGTTATTATTATGCTCATTTGCGATTTCGGAAATTAATAATCATTTCGGTACGCATTTTCGCATTTATTTGAATTTAAATGTATTTAAAATGCGTATATAATTTATATTTATGTGTTCACCTGTCATTAGGTGAATTACTATATTATCATAATAATATTCATTCTTCGAACGGAATAAAATGAGTTGCTATATTATCTTTGTTTGAGAATCTTTAATACATAATTTAAAAAAAAAAATGTGTGAAATTTCAAAATTGCTCATTTTTTTATTATCTGTCTAAATTCCATTAATTCCAAAAAGACTATTTTTGTTGAAAGATTTAATTTTCACCATTTTGCTTAAAAATATGATTTCATTCCAAAAGTTGGTTTATCTTTTTCGTAATTTTATAAATAATCATATAATTTCAATTTTCATAGTGATCGGTTTATATTTATTTTGTTAATCGTCCAAAAAAATGTGAAAAAGGAAATTAGAGAAAAAGTACTCACATATTAATCAGTGATTTCAGCAGCCAAATTATGTGGGCTCACGCTCTGGTTATTCATTGTTTCGGCGTAATTCAAGCTTTGCGTGCATAATTAAATTCCTGCCTCGTTCACGGCCATCAGAAGGGATGAATTTCCTTCATTGCAGCTAAATATGATGCCATTTCAATGACTTATAGGCTGCTCAACAGCGACACGATTTTGACAAGACACGAGCACGAGCAGCATTAAAGTAACGTGTTTTTGTACATTCAGTCAGCAAACAATGTCATAAAGTGAAAACGACGATGTGATCGCATGAATGTTACTTCACAACTGTGGCTTGGCAACAAGAATACGACCTGCAGATTTGATGTTTCTTTGCTGGAGCATTATAAACCATGGGTTAAACATGAATGATACACGCTGGCGTCCGGATTGTAAATGTTTAGGTGCTAATCGGTACAAGAAAGGCAGGGGTAAAGTGACATCAATCATAGCTAAATTAGGTATTTATTATTTTAATATTTTTTTAAATGAAATCCGACAACCCTTAGGGAGATTGTTGGTTTCAGATGTTCCTATCGTGAAATCGTGTGCACGGCAAATCAACTTTTTTTAGAGACGCCTCCGGAGATTCCATGCCAAACACTTAATTTTTGGTTGGCATTATTTTTGGCAATTCTACCGGAGAGCGTAAACGCGATTTTGAAAAAAAAATCACCCTCCCCCCTTTTAGAGTCATTTGTAGACCCCAATACCATAGAAACTATTCGGCGCTATTTAAACGCTTAGGAGTGAGAAGTTTTAAGTTTTTTTTTGAGGTGGGGGGATACCCAGGAGTGTGGAGTATCAACTAAAAGGTATTTAAAATACCTATGTTTTAGATGAATAAAATCGGTAATCCTTTAAGGGAGATAGGGACAAAAAGGCCAACACTTTTTTTATAACTTATCCACATCACCAAAGAAGTAAGTTATTTGATGCGTTTTAGTTTTTGATGCTTTTCCCCAGTAGGCCTATATCCATGGGTTCTGAAAAGAACCGATTAATCGGATTCAATTTGAATCCAAATATGATACCGCCAGCGGATCATAATCTGGATTCAATGGAATCGGATTTCTTGGGTCGTACAAACGACCGGCCGCTTTCATGAATTCACTGAACATGTCCAGCCCGTTCATAGTGCAACTCTTCTGAAACATATACCTAGCCAGACACCCAGCAAAGTTTTGTTTTCTACGACCGGACGCATTTCACGACTCCTCTATACTATTAGTGCACGCACCATTAACAGGGTCCACAGAATTTATGCTATGGTTGACCTTTAGATGTCTGTACCCTTCAGACTCCAGACAATCATAGGCCCTCCAATAGTCAGAAATTATTGTGGTACCACTTCTTCTAATCCGTTCTACACCACCAAATACCCATTGGCCATCAACACGATGACCACGGTTGTAGTTTCTCTTGTCAAATTTCGACTAATAGATTTCCATTGTTTTACCATCGATCGAAAACGACTTCACGGCAGAAAGATGACCAATCAGCTAATGTTGAATGAGACGCGATGTCGCATTCACGGCCAATTAGCTTCAGTGAAGCGTCGCCCAATTCGTCATACGTCTTACGAAAAATGTAACTGAATATTTTTAAATTACATGATTCCCAGACAATTGCAAAAATTATAAATAAAATAAATTTATAATGTTTGCAATTGTCTGGGAATCATGTAATTTAAAAATATTCCAGTGAACAGGGCTAAAAGAAAGCTAAGTCTTCATACTATAGCACCCAACGTTGAAATTTTAAGAAAAACCTAATTAAATGGAAACACAATATCTCGACTTTTCCTATATATTTGAATATTACAAATATTTATTTAATATGATTTTAGATCCGTTTTTTTCTGTATGAATCTGTTTTTCGGGTTCAATGTAAGACATTTAAAAAAAAACGCTTGGATCCAATAAATTTTATTTTTTTAAGAAATTACATATGATACAGCTGTTTGCGCCCTATTCCTCTATATACTAAAAATTGAAAAGGAATAGAACGTTTAACACTTTTTTAAATAGCTGCAAAATTACATCCCACTAGAAACTGATTGTGGCGATAAAAACATGGTTTTAATGTTAACATATTAAGAGATGTTTGTCAAAAATAACAGCATCATCACATTTTACTTCCGTTCTCTCATATGTAAATGTCATCCCAAAAAAACATATATTTTAAAAGGAAAATCTCAATGACATCTTTTTGAAATGAATAAAAAAACGAATAGCGCAAAGAAAGCCTTGGAAAAGTAGTAAAATATTACTCACACCTTTTTGAATATCGGCAACTTTTACAAATTCTACTTGTATTTTGGTTGCGACTTGCGACGGGGTAAAACGAAAAAATGCAGGGGTAAAATGTAATGAAAATTCGAACTGTTGCCATCCAACATGCAACTCTCTTTTTCAAAAAAGGGTTACATAATACAACATTTGTCCACCCCATTTCCTTTTTGGTAATAAGGTTAAATTGTAATTATTTTAAAGAATATTTTGGTCAATGCTATAAAATTTTTAAGTTTTATACAAATTATTAATTTCCTTACACGCTGTTAGAGGCCTGACCGAAAAACCGTACGAAATTAACTGGCGGAAAAGTGATGCGAATGGCAATTACTACATATTTCACAAACATTAAAAAATTAGAACATATTCGATTTATTTTTATTATGAAATTGTGAACTTACATTCCCATTTTTACGATACCTTTTAGATTTTAATAAAATCGTCGTTTAACTGAAAGCGATTTGAGCGAATGACAAATTTCACAAAAAAAGTCATTCTCAAAGGCTCTTTTCCTATTTTAAAAGGTGTCGGTTCTCTCCGCCATTCCCAAGAGTAGTTTACTAAAAGATTTGGTCCTCCATTAAAAACATTTTTTGACACACAACCATAATTGGTTTGGGCTTCCTCTGAAAACTTATTTTTTAATGTTTATCAGTTGATCTAAAGACCATTTATACGAAAACCCCTGTACAAATGGTCATTCGACCAAATGGCCTTTTGCTAATTAGCTTTTCGACTAAATGGCCTTTATGCTAAATTACTTTCGGCTGCACTGCCTATATGGCCAAGTAGATGTGTTTGATTTTTGTCAAGTGCATTTCTCTTAAGTGGATTTATTCTTTTTTGTCACAGCCTATTTGTATGGAAATTATTACAAGGTAAAAAATATGAATTTTCGTCACCAACAAAAAGGGAAATCTTGTCACCAAATCGCCCAATAACATTTAATACACGAAGTGTGGAACCCAGTTTTGTATATTATTGTGATTTCGCGACAACGGCAGTGTATACTTTTAATCAAACAATTTGGTGACCAAAAGGCACTTGAGAAGAATTCAGTTTTGTTACTGAATTGAACTTGACAAAAATTAAAGAATAATAGGCTTAATTCAAATCCACATTTTCTTAAATTCAGGCAATATTTTCTCGTTTACTGAATTTATCAATTTTCTCTAAAAAGTTTGGTGCCAGTTATATTTGTTCCTTTTTGCAGCAAGGATTTTTCTAGTGAAATGTTGGTGTAAAATATCCAAAAAGACATGGAAACTAATTTTAAAAATGTTATTACTACCATATAATCGAGTACATTCTTTTAAATTTAAGATTTATCAGCAATACATTTAAAACAAACAGATGGATTAGATTGATCAATAAAATCGTGTTCAGCTGTTTTCTTACCGAAATCTTCAAATTCCATTGTTTTGATCTGAGGTTTCGCTCTAACGAACGAACGAGAAGGTTGGTTACGATGTATTCAAATGTAACTGTTAAGAATTACTATCACTGTTATTACTCGTAGTTTTCATATAGTCGTTTTTTTCACTGAACTCTTCTTCTTTCTTCGGAAAACATCGTATTTTGTTTGGGCCAAAAATATAAATTCAATAAATAATTAACAGAAATAGTAATGAAAAGTGATTAGACAGTTTCACAGTTTTATCATATGTACAACAACAAAGAGCGCCATCGTGCTCCACAGCACTCTAATGGTTAATAAAAAAAGTTTAAGCAACAGTCTCCTGTTATCTAATTTCTTATTATTAAAACTAAAAAAAGTTCTTTGTTGTTTGTCCTATTAAAATGCATTTAAAATTTAAATAATATAAATTTTGTACTATCTTAACTAATTATCTCATGCGTTTGTTTCAGGAAAAAGACTTTGGAAACTTTCGGTGTCGTGTTGACTTCAAACTAACTCCAACGCGAAACAGCAATGTAAACCTAGAAGTAGTTGGTAAGTAAAACAAAAAATATTGTTCATTATAATAACTCTCCTATAAAACTTTTACCTAACGCGTTGAGGGCAACTCTTGGAGCAGCCGGAGAGAGCCACTACAGAAAAACGTCGGCACTACAAAAGTAAAGGCGAAAAAAGAATACCAAAAAAGCGCAAAAAGGCATTAATGCACCCTCAAACTCCAAACCCTCCCTCACGCCATTATAATCCTAAACAGTAGGAAAATCGTGTGCATCACTTTAAAATGTGTGTATGTATATCTATATATAATAAAGAATGCGGGTGTCTGTGTTGTACTTGTAGTCGCAATATAGCCGACCACTTTGCACCAGCCATAAATCCAGCATACTCCGGGTGTCTCCTCGATTTACAGCTTAAATTAATTTGTACAAAATACGAAGGCGGACAGGCGAGCTTTTGAAGTGCTTCCGCCATCACGCTGCGCCGGCCGTAACTGCAACCTCGACATATAATCCCTACTCTGTAGAAAACAGCCGGGTAGCAGATACAAATCTCTATATATATTAAAAGCAATTTAAAATATGCAAAAATATCCGAAACTGCCACTTAGAAATTGGCAACTGAACAGACGTGCGACGTATAAACATGCACACACACACACACACACACACACACTATATAATATACGCAGTTATATACACCCACTCTCACCCACGAACATACGCGCCCGCTGTTGACCGCGTACTAGGGTCGACATCGAGCAGGGCGCTCTTTGCGAATATCAATATACCGAAACGCAGCGCAGCGTTAACTTTAAATTAAATTATAAAATTTGCATTTAAATGCTATGCTTCTCCGCAGCTCCGGAATGTCGAGGCACAATCTAAGTGAATATTAATTTATGATTTACTGATTTATATGTGCATACATATTCTATGTGCTCGCATATTCATTTTTATATTTACCGCGCTAAGTTCAGAGCATGCATGAAGTTATATACATTTATATATAAACATATATGTATGTAGTAGTAGATGAAAACATCACTTTAAATATACGTATAATTTTTTTTCTCTCTCTGCATTTCAGTGCCGCCCCAGCCACCCAAAATTTTTAACGACCTGGGTGAACATATTCAGTCACGAGCAGGCCCATATGAAGAAGGAAGTGATTTGCATTTAATTTGTGTAGTTATGGGAGGTATGTATAATTGTATGATGTATATATATATACATATATATAAATATGTATTTAAAACATAAAATATGTAGATTTTCTTCTTTTCCAAACAACACCCGCTCGTTTTAAACGCCGTGCTTTATACAATGGAAAGCGCCATTTATATTATACCTTTTTATATATTTATATATATTATATACATATATGTTTTATGTATTTTACAATTTCACGCAGAGAAAATAATGCATATGTGTATGTAACTGTGGTACACGGCACATTTTACATATTTAATATTAAATTGCATGTGAGCACACAAACTTTACCGCGCTCACACATTTTTTTATTTTTTTTTTTTTATTTTTTAAATAAAATACGCGATTTATATTATTGTTGGCTGCGAGATAATGCAAAACCTCTAGAATTTAGTAGAGTGAATTATTTAGGGAATCATTTTGAATTAGCACATTAGGTAGAAAAAAAGTAGTAGCAAATTCGACCCATAATTATATGCACATATTATTTAGTTTGAAAACAACAAAATGTCCAATTTAACAACATGTTGGCTTTAAATGGACCTAATTTCCAATTTGATATTATGTCATGTAAATGATTTGCAAATGCTTATCTGTAATGGATAATTTAATTCTTTTTCGGGATGTCCTTTGAAATGGATTGATTTTACTCTAACGCGTTTAGATTTCGATTTAGTTTCATACCCCAACGCAGCTAAAGTGGGAATACTTGAATATTCTATGGCTGTCAGAATAGTGTGGCTCGAATGGTTGTCAATCAACAGCAATTTAGGATTATTTATTTATTGTTCGCAAAATATTTCCGTTCCATCCATCCTTTACGAGATCCAAATCAAATGCCTCTAAGCGGAGCTCCAATCAAAAAATTATCATTATATCGCATTGGAGGAAAGACAAAGGCTGGTGGAATAGTGTAGGTGACTCTTTCTGCCGACACAATTTTGACCAACTTGGTTCTTCCCTTTTTCCGCAATCTCATTTGGAGAACTAAACACTGTTGTAATACCAGTTTTATTGAAGTTAAACTCCTGGTCTGCTGATAACGAATATGTCTTCATAACTTTATTTAACTTTTATTTATTTTGGATATGTGTTTTTTTTTAATTGTTTCGCATATTTGTGAATGTAAGGCCATAAAATATTTTTGAAGACTGAATCAAAAAGTCTTTAATGAAAATCTCTTATCGGAGAATACTTGCCGAACATTTTATTTATTTTGCAATTCCTGTAACATTTAAAGTATTTACTTCTGAGTCGTCACTCGTACGTCCAGAATTATCATCCCGTCTTTTACCTGACGAAGTACTCAATTTAGCGCAATGATCCGCCTTTGAAGTATTGTATTCAATTGCAGCAAATCTTATAGATTACTTTGATTTTAGGACATCCGAAACGAAAACGAAAACTAATGTGTAATTTGACGCGATTTTTTAACGAATTTGCTCAATAATGTTACATTCTGTATTAATATATTTTTTTTATATTTAAGCGTGAATTTGAAATTACCCAACAGCCTGACCCATCGTCTAAATTGGCATAAGTATTAGCTTAATAGTAGGGCTGTGTCGATTCTGAAAACAAAAACGATTTAAATGGATTCAGTAAAATAATCGATTTTTCGTATTTTTTTAAATATTATAAATATATTTATTTCATTTATAAATTAAAATATTTCACGTTTAATATTATTAGTTTCTATTTTTTTGATTTACAACATATGTTGGTTATAATAATCCGATTTAAACCAAATATGCGCCGTTATGACGGATAACTTCTGCCCATTTCGAAAGCAATTTCATAAATCCACGATTATAGAAATACTTGTCCCTATTGGCAAAAACCTCTCTTGAGGTCAACTAATTAGTTCCAAGAGCATTTTGCATTGACCGGAAAAGATGGTAATCACTTGGTGCCAGGTCCGAACTATACGGTGGTTGCGATAGGACATTCCATCCGAGCTTCTGGCGAGTCTGTAGCGTGTGTGGCCTAGCATTGTCATGATGGCCAATTCTGGACTCTTCTGGACGATCGCCTGCTTCAAACGGTCGAGTTGATCGCAGTAGGTATCCGAATTGAGCGTTTGGCCATAGTTGATCAGCTCATAGTGGATGACTCCCTTTTAATCCCACCAAACACACAGCAGAACCTTCTTGGCCGTCAATTCGGGCTTGGCGATGGTCTAAGCCGTCTCACCGCGCTTCGTGTGTATCCCATATTTTTCATCACCAGTAACCATGCGCTTCAAAAACGACTCTGTTTCGTAACTATTCCGCAGCGAATCGCAGCCATCAATTCGGTCAAACAGGATTTTTTGCGTGGCATCCACATATCCAGTTTTTTGTTCATACCAAGCTTATGCAAATGGTTCCAAACTGTTTTATGGTCGATGTTCAGTTCCTGGACGATGGCTTGAGTACTCACATGTCGGTCTACTGCGACGATTTCCATGATTCGGTCCACATTTATGACGATTAGAACGAAAAGCATCTTCCACATCTTTTGAACAAAATCGTTGAAAGCAACGTTGTGCTGTGCTAATGGACACTGTATCGGGTCCATATACACCACAAATTTTTTAAATATTTTTTTAAATATAGTCTAAGAATTCAATTACGTTTATTGCCTAAGTTATCAAATTTACGCAATCTTAATATAAATATCGTATACATGCATTGAGAGCACGCTTAAGTTGCAACATGTCCGTAGAACACCGGAGATGAACAAAATAAAACTATTTTTAAGCATGCAATACTTATGACATATTTCATCACCATGTTGTACTTTTTTTACAGAAAATATAGAATATATACATTATATCTAAAAATGCGAGTTTCAAATAATACCAAATAAGACATTTAAAAAAAATAATAGTCTCAGTCATAACATTTTCATCACCGCTTCGCATGACGTCAGCGAAAAACTGCAATTGTATTTATATTTTACTGTCTTCTAACATTTTTTAGTCAT
>JANSTU010032885.1:0-11822 GCA_027564075.1 Bolitophila hybrida
AAAACAAATTTTTTGAAATATTCTCAGCGGGAAAATTTAAAATGAGAATTTCCGGGTACTTATTTGACAGAGTAGTAATTAAACAAAGGTTTACAGCTATTAAAAATAGGTTAAAACAATCAATACGAGAAAACATTTAAACAACAATAAACAATAACAAAATACTATAATTGTATACAATGTGAACCTCAACGTCGACGATACAAGGACATTTGAAATACGATTCGTAGAGAAGTTCAATTTGCAATAACAAATTGGTGAAGAAAACCACCGTGTAACAAACACAGTAACAGTCAGGTCAGATTAATAAAGAACAAACATGCAAAGTGTACTAAGGATAAAGGAAACTGAAACACCCTCAAAATAGCTGGATAAACATGTGTGGTGTGAGGTGTTTTTTTTGCCTAAGCCAGGAATATGGAATCTTCAAAAGATATCATCAATGATATTATGTACAATTCACAAAGTTGTGTCTAAACTAAACGTCGCTCTGGGCAGTCCGAATTGTCGTGACCAAACCTGTGTGCCAGCACGTTATCCTCCGTGGCTTGACAGAAATTGTGTCATATGGCTATGTGCCCGGTTGATCTACGTGTTGATGTTTGGAATCAATATATGCGTCCATCGACCTTTTGTGCTGCTGTCCCAGCGATCTTGGTTATCGATTTGACTTTTTCTACGCATTTTATTGTTTTGCCAACTTCTCTTGCCCAGACGGCGGCAGCGTACAACAGAACCGAGCTGATCACTCTGGATAACAGGAGTCTCCTAGCGTATCCTGATCCACCAATGTTTGGCAGAATCCTGGATAGGGCCTTTGGTAATTTTATCCGAAGGACTCCGTCAGGACGGATTCTTGTGGTAAAACGCTGTAACGTCATTATTTGAATCCATCGTCGCTATCGAATCTGAGCTTCCTATTTTCGAAGTAGCTTGTTACTATCTTCGTCAGGTAATACGGTGCGACCATTCTGTTTAGCGCCTTTCCTATGCATATCCATCCTGCTGAATTAAAGGAATTCCTTATATCCAGGGTCAGTGCCATATAGCAACCAATTGCTTTCGTGGTTATAGCATCTACTGTTGATCGGGCCTTTCACAATCCGAATTGCAGCTCAGAAATGGCTTTTTTGTTCTCTACAACGGCAAATAATAATAATTTGAAATCAGCTCTAATTGCTGTATCTGTATCGGTCTGGAAAAACTCCTTCATATAGGCACTTTTGCATCGTTCTGATGAAAATGACTGGTCTCTTTTGAATAGCGGATTTTAGTGATTTATTTGGCACACCGTCTGGTCCAGGCGCCTTGTTGTTTTTATCTTTCTACAGGCTTCAAATAATAATTCTACCGTGATGACTGGTATACTTTCAGCGTCCGTCTCTCTGATTATGTTAATCATCGTTGACAGCGATTTAATAGTGATTGGAATGAGTTTTCAAGGTCATTCTCGGCCGCTTTTATTGTGTCCAAATCTTCAAAATAGCATCCTTTCAGATGAATAACCACCCACCGTAACCACAGAAACAACATCGATTGTAATTTTTAATGGTATCTCAAATAGTGTGGTACTAATCGGGCAAATATACCTTTCTTGTTCAAATCATCGGTGAGAATGGAATGAATAAACCCGTACGGTATTACCAAGGCCTCTGCTATCATCCTGATGGGCGCATTTCGATCTTCCACAATGAATTCACAATTTCCGTCCGTCCGTCTTAAAATCGTTTGTGCAACATAAAACAGTTGGTTCAACTTTTCTGTGGAAACAGCAATTTCGCTTAGAGACTGTACATTTAGGGCCTGGAGTTCCGATCGTACCGACTCTAATTGGAAGACCTTCTGTATTTACAGAAACAAAACTACAGCGGGAGTAAGAAAAGCGTAGATACAATTCTGATGTCGGTATTTCGGGTCAGGATCTGGTGAAACGATTTGGAAGAAAATCGACGGGTTAGGCGTACTAAATGATAATGCATTGGATTTTGGTGGATTTGAATTTAGTAAGCATTTTTCTGCGATCCAGTCCTCTGTTCATTCTGATCGGTCTGATCCTTCTATAATTGAACATCCAAATGCGTTTGGTTTCCGCACAGTAGGTGAGGACGAGTGTTGTGGTGCCGTGGTTAATATTAAATCAAATGCTACAGGTTTGGATGGCATTAAATTAAAATTTGTAAAGATCATACTGCAAAATATCATCCAGCACATTACACACATATTCAACACTATCATAGCAACATCCGTCTTCCCTGATTCCACATCTTCTATTATCTGTCCAATCCAGAAGTGTAAAACTCCAATGAGTCTAAATGATTACCGACCAATTAGTTTGCTTCCTTGTCTGTCAAAAGCATTTGAAACTATTTTAAAAAAAAACAAATTTTGGAGCTTATAGGTAATATATGCCAATCCGGGTTAAGATCATATCACAGCACTACTTACTTACAGATAATATAAGATCTTGTATAGATACTAACAAAGTTACAATTTTGGCTCTCCTGGATTTTAGTAAGTCATTTTATTCCATTGATCATAGCTTGTTATGTATTAAACTTAAGCGCTTATTTATATTTTCTAAAACTGTTTGCGAATAGGATTCTACTCCTATCTAATTGATCGGACGCAAATGGTGCTAGTTAATGGGGTGTATTCTGATACCTGTCGCACATTTACTGGTGTGCCACAGGGGTCAGTTCTCGGACCACTCCTTTTTAGTCTGTATATTAATGTCACATAAGTGTACTCCGTTTTACAACGATAACTTACAAATTTATATGACAACGCCAATTTCTGACATGAGCTTGTGTATAAGGCAAATTAATTTTGACCTTGCAGCAATCTCGGAATGGTCGCATTCTAACCACTTACTCATAAATCCCTCTAAGTCTCAAGTCTCTTTATCAATGGCACGGCTATCCTCTTTTTTGAACGAGTTAAAAATCTAGAAATTCTTGTTAATAACACACTTACTTGGGGTGATCATGTCTCTTTGATTTGTAGTCGTGTAAATACTACCCTAAAGAAATTATACTCGGTCAGGTCCTACATGCCCCTAAATCTTATGCGTTTATTGGTGGTATCATTAATTATTCCTCATTTTTTGTACGGGGCACAGTTTTTTCAGGATGCAGTATGGCTTGTAGAAGAAAGCTCGACGTGTGCTTTAATGCATGTGTGCGTTTCATTTTCCGTATCAAGAAGTTCGATCACGATCGAGGCACGGGTCACCGGGAGCCTAGGCTTGAGCGCAGTTTCCACTGCTGTGAACTGGCGATCAGAATACGTTAACACGTACGACGCACGGCACAGTCGACAATTGGTTCGATCTATGCGATCATTGATTCATTTAGAGGTGCCAAATGTGTCGTTAAATCGGAGTCGGGTTAAAGAATTGTCCGGTTTGTACGTGGGTGCCTTCCATAAGGTATACCCCACGTCCCCCCTTGGAGGGCTCGATATAGATCTTGAAACTTGGCTGTACGGAGGTAAGACAAAATAGAGTTATTCTGCAAGGTTAAACTCCTCACCTGTGAGAGCGGGATCTATTTACTCCCTTACCAGCTATGCAGGCTGGCGCCCAATTTATTTTGTGACGTAACTCACCGCCGGATGGTGCTGCTAATACTGCTCCACCCTAGTCGCGAATTTGACTTTAAACCACAGCCACCACAATTCTCCCGCTATGGGGCCTACCTCGTCGACAGGGCAGAGACAAGTCTCTGGAGCTCCCTGCCTCCCGTGGTACCATTTAACCTTGGTAAGGCTTTGAGGCAAAGATCTCTACCAGTTATTTTACAGCTTGCACCGCAGGGCGACTGGGTTGCACTGAGCTCAACTAAGGGGGGGGGGGTGTCTTAATTGGAGTCGGGCTAAAGTAGTTTAGTACTCTTTAAGGAAATGAGCAACCGAGTACGAATCATGCATTAGATCGCGCCGATCTATTCCACGACCCACTATCCGCCATTCCCAAGGGTTGTTTTCCCTAAGCGTGATTCAAAAGGTGTTGGCCATAAAGTACTATTCAACGGCTTTGCGTAAAAGGTACCATAAATTCTAAACTAAGTCGAATATAGTTTTTTTTAATTTATAATTTCATACTAATTTTTGATTTTAAAGTAAAAACTATAAAAAAAATTTAAAAATTAATATAAAAATAATATAATAAAATAAATTAAATATGCAGTCCAGCTGATTTCCATTGAACAATAAATAAATATATTGAATAAATTAACTCTGATTATTTTAAAAACTAAATATTACTTTTCATATTTTAAAAAAAAAAAAATTAGTAATTATTTCATTACTATTACTAGAAATACTTATAATGTTTCTCAATGTGCAATGGTCAATGTGTCATTTGTCAAACTTTTTCAGAATTGAATCAGCATGCATTTATTGAAAAACTTATTTAGCAAGACTAAAAAATCTTTTTTAAAATAAAAATGATTTTATTTATTTTTTTTTAATTTATTGCTATATAACTTTTATAACTATGCTATTGTTATAGAATCCCCAACTAATGCATCATGAAGCTAGAGATTCATATCTTGCTATTTTACCTCTTACTTATGAGAATAACGTCCGCCTTGATTTGATAGAACATGAAGGATTCGAATGGATTCATATTCTCTAATTCTGATAGTTTCAGATCAGAAACAGCTTCCTGTCGACTGGAGTCTTTTTATTCCAGTCAACTTATCCACTTTTTAATAATGGCACACGAATCGAAATTGTGCCAATTAAACAGGGGAATGACGCTCGAAGACTACGTTGGAAATAAGTGATTATGATTTCATGGCAAGTCCGTGAAAACACCCAATCACAGATACATGATTTTTTTTTGTGATGAGAGACCGTAACCTAGACCATTGTTCCACTGCGATTACCAACAAGCAAGCAAATAGTTCAATAAAACTACCACCAAAAACCATACTTCTACTTCTCCTGTGGCTCTACAACTTGTCCTGTAAATTTGACAATCACGAGTTCTGACGTTCCAAATTCTTCTGTCTTCATACGATTTTTGTGTTGATTCTATCTTTTTCGGACCAAACGCCCTCTTCATAACTCTCTGTCTTCCATCTATTCGGCACATGTGACCCGCCCATCGCAATCGACAGCTCTTAAACACCACTGCCACTATGTCCGGTTGGCGAGCTGAAGCAGTTCGAAGCGTTCGCCAGGTATAACGTCATCCTTCCAGGGTGGACCGCAGATTCTTTGAAGTACTCTTCTCCTAAAATGTAGCTTGCATGGAAAATAGATGTAAAAATATAAACACGGGAGAAAGTTTGTTCAAAAATGGAAATTTAAAGCAGTTTATGGTATGGGGTTCTGAGTAACGACAGTCTGACCGGCCATGCCAGCATTATCAGTTTACCAACTCCATAATTTCTAATCACTCCCAGACCACAACATAACCAGAATGCTTGACGGTTGGTACAATACATTGAGCAGAATATCGTTCTCTCAATCTGCGACAAACCCTCTGGCCTCCGTCTGCACCAAAAAGATTAAACTTTGATTCATCCGAAAAAATGACATAAGCCCATTCCTTTTTGCCCCATTTCTCATATTTTTCAGCTCAGTTTATGCGGTTTTTCATCATTATTTTGTTAAGAAGCTGCTTTTTAGCGGGTCGTCGAGACAATAATAATTAAGTCAAATAATTAATTTGTGTTTTTCCCAAATTTACTCCAGTCTAAAAGCTTCTGTTTAAGTGAGTTTTAACCCACATAGCTTTAAAAGGCGATCTTCGCGATCAGATGTCGTAAAAGGACGAATTTTGTTTTTTTGAGCATAACTGCCCCTCTCCTCAAATTTTCTTAAAATATTACAAACAATTTTTTCAGAGCATCCCACTTTTTTCCAATTTGAACATTGGAAAGCTCACAGTCATTGTTTAGAACAAACAAAACAAGATGATTGAATTCCCAAAAAACCTTAATTAATTTGATTTTATTTTAATTTGTTTTCGAAATTTTAACAATCCGAGCTTAATGTTAAATGTTTCTCTTCCTGTGAACATGTCTGTATCATGTTTTATTACTTTATTTTTAGATAAAGGAATTCCTGCTCGAACTAAGCGACGATCCGTTCGAAGTGAAGCTACGCGATAACTATGTTCTACTCGTCGACGAGTACCACGAGAGCCTGAAACGTAAGCAGCTATTTGATCAGAAAATCCGCGAGCTTATCGCTGAGCGTTTACTATTGCCGGCCGGACCGATTGAAGAACTCTACGCTAATTTGGTTAAGAAAAATTCAGAGATTTATATTCAGCGTTCGAAGAAGATAAATGAGGCTGGTCCAACAAGAACGCGTCTTTTTGCCTGGATTCTAACGGATCTCCAAATAATGGCAATGGCTGATCCATCGATACATGGCAAACAGAATGTTACCGATATAATGCAGGAGATTGACTCGGAGAGTCCATGGCCTGAGGAAGGTCTGGACTTTGTAACGCTATGGTGTCGTGCCGTCAATATTAGCTGTACCGAATGGAAGTTTATGTTGAGGTAAATGATTTTTTTTTGTTCGATAGAGAGTGTAAATAATAACAATTTTACGGTTTACAGGGACTTCCCACAGCCCATGTTCTATGTAAAACAAATGCGTCTGTTTGGCAATTTATGCGGTGCCGAACAGGTGGCACCACCACGTGCCAAGCGCGATGTAAACATCGAAGTCGGTGAACCATTCGGTGTGCATATGATTCAGCGTGGCATGACAACGCTCAAGTTCTATCATGATTTCAATTGTGAACTTGATCTGTGCAGTTATGCATTTGGACCTTGCTGGGAACCGGTTATGGCACAGTTTAACCTAAGTTTTGAGAAAATCTCAACACCATCACGTGATCCTAGTCCTGCCCTACCATTCTGGGATAAAATGCGTTTGTTATTCCATGGTCGTCTTACAATGATCGCAAAACAGTATACAGTATTGTTACATGCTTCACTGGATCCATATAATACAACCGAAGAGATGGAGTTGAGCTGGCACAATTGTGGCATTGTCTGGACAAATGCAAAGGTTATGTTCAAAGGTGAACTAAATGTATGCGTTCGAACAGCCTCACGTTATGATGATTGTCGTTTGCTACATTTTCCGAATTTAAAACTAACATTGAAATTGAATTGGATCTGTTTGGCTAATCCTAATGATCATCATGCTGTGATTCCGTGTGCTCCTGATAAGCTACCCGAGTATTCAAGCAATCAGGTAATGTATGATTTGGAATGGTGTGGGTTTTTTTTTAATAATGTTCTTTATTTTAGGTTCACGATTCATTTCGAGCTTTTCGGTCACAAAATCTAAATATTTGGGTATCGTTTGAGACGGGACCTGTTAAAGGTCAACAGATTGAGTACGATCTACCAAATTTGGTACTGTACGGCAGTACATTACGCTGGTTCGAGAGTTTAAAACTAATACTGTCAGGTGTCACAAGGCCCACACGTCGAGGTCCTGTCTTTAATAATGTACGTCCACGTAAAAAGCAGCTTAGTCGTCACTATCGAAAAGCTCATCTTCAGATGAGCCTACACAAGTTCCAGGTACTCTATTGGATGTCACATGCTCTCCATCGTGGTTTTGAACTTAACGGAGGTCGTGTGACATTCAGCTCAGAGCATACGCTTACCTTGCACCCCATTGACGATGGACTAGTGCATCGACCCCGTGCTGATTGGTCCACCATGTACATGAACTGTGAACTTAACGATGCCGAGATTTGGCTAAAGAGTATTTTGACCGAAAAGATGGACATTAGTTCGGAGAATATCTCTAATCCGGATAGTCCAAAAATTGTGAAATTCTATTTCTTGAGTTTGGCCAAGGTATCGTATGGACGTGAGGCATTGATACAGGCTGGAAATGAGCCACGGCACAAGGACACACCAGCACATAAGTTAGTTGTTTATGATCTTAAAGGTGCCTGGACAAAAAATAATCGAGATGTTGCATTTGCCCTCTTCGATTCGTTTATGAAGTCACAGAAACTGAAGAATAATCTTTCGACAGAAGCTTTGAAGGGTTTCCGCAAAGAGGGTTCATCGACACCGTTAAAGTCACGTAGACCACATGATACAAGTGCAACATCTACACCTGTAAATCCATCGTCTGGACAGATTTTAGGTACTGGAAATACTGGTAATGCACTGAATCATAAACAGCAGACAAGTCATGCGGCAACGATGTTGCAGCAGTTAATTGCCGAGGCTGATCATAAGTTTAATGTGTACAGTGATGATTTGTCTACGCAGACCCGTGAACAGCAATTGCAGGGACTACAGGCATGTCAGGATGAGGATGTATCAAATTACAATTGGTTTATATCACTGGTAAACTCTCAGGTACTATTGAAGGGTTGTGAAACATCGGGCTATGTGATTCTAAGTGCTGCTAAAGCTGAAATCCTACAACGTGTTCATCGTCCGGTATGGCGAGATCGTAGTCTGGTATCAAAGACCACCTGGGTAGGATTTCTTGAGTGTATGCAGTACTATGCTACCGTGAGTCCTGGTGAGAATGACTCACTATTGGATGAGAATATTATGTGGTTGACATTGGATAATATCGAAGAAAAAGATAAGGATGCAACTGTGATAAATGAACTACCAGATATACCGCATTTAGTAGGTAGTGGCCACAGTGTTGGTGGTGTTGTCTCAGAGACTGTTGGTGCTGCAGGTACACCGGGAATTGGCGAGGCTCATCCAATACAGCTACAACGTATCGTGTCACGGTGCAAATGTGAGTTTTTCTATGTGAGCTACGGTGACACAAGCATTGATCCGAGTAGCTTAACTGAGGTACCACCACCGCCGTCTGAGGATACAATTAGTCCTTGGGAACGTCAGGATGATCCAGTCGATGCATTCACACTAATGCATCATGATCTGGACGTTTGTACGAACTCTTTACAGTATGCTATGATTCTGGACATTGTAAATAATTTGATGTTGTACGTTGAGCCACAACGAAAACAGGCTCTAGAGAAATTGGCACGGATGCGTTTTCAATTGCAATTGTACAGTGGCGAAGATCAGAAGCGTCCAATTCAACATCTACAGACGCAAGTACGTAGTCTGATGTCCAGGATGCGATCACTTGAGAAAGACATTCATATTATCGGAAAAGCACGTGCAGAGGAAGGTGATAGTGAAGAGCTAAAGCATGAGTACGAGGAAGTACAGAAACAGATCAAAGAATGCAAAGAACTATTGAATACTCAAAGTGAAGAGCTAGACATGATGCTATCGTGCTACAAGGAATCCCAACTGTCGGCTATGAATAAGTTGGCAACGATTCGTAAGGATAAACCAGTGACGATTGAACGTGCCAACGAGATTTGCTTTAAGCATGCTCAGTGGCGTCTGACCGAGGCTGATGGACAGATTGGAATCGCAGATTTAATACTAAGTAATTTCCTCTACACGAAGAAATCAAAGAGTGACGATTCGGTGGAACATTTACTGGAGTTGGGCTACATTCGTATGAATAATTTGATACCGCGTGAAAACTACAAGGAGGTTCTGTGTCCGACAGAGATTCAGAAAGAGATGCCAGTCGATCATAAGCGTGTAATTCGAGTGTTCTGTCGCGAAAAACCACCGGTGGGTGGAATCTCGGTAAAGGAACACTTTGAGATAAATGTGGTACCGATTACGATTGCAATTACGAAGAAGTTTTACAGTACGATGCTTAAGTTTTGCTTTCCCGATCGTGATACGGACGCCGAAGTTGCTGATGACCCAGACGATAGTAATCCAACGGCGGCGGCAGCGGCTGGAAATTCATCGTCGCTCAAGTCTCAGGCCAGCAAGAAAATGGCAGCCAAGGGCAAGAAGGGCAACAAAGACTCGGAGTTCTATGTGAAAATCGAAAAAGATGATGTGGAGAAAATGAAGGAACGTGCCGAGAAGAATAAACTGTTTATCTACATTAAAATACCAGAGGTACCAGTGCGTGTTAGCTACAAGGGTAACAAGGTTAAGAATTTAGAGGACATCACGGATTTTTCACTGGTTATACCAACGCTAGAGTATCACAATGTTACCTGGACATGGCTGGATTTACTGATGGCAATGAAGTCCGACAGTCGACGTGTGATTTTGTCGCAGGTTTGTTAATTGAATGATTACTATAGTAAGATTTATCTAAAATTGCTCATAAATGTCTGTTTAACACCCTTTACTGGTATAAACAATCATTTAGGTTATGTTTTGATAGATAGACAATTGTTACAAATATCAGAGGCATATTTTACCTACACCTTTAAAGCTAAAAATGCCTCAAATATCTCACCACCCCCACTCTAAATAGTTTGTCTCATTCTCACTCATTGCCTTATATATCCCGCGCGCATTAATAACACTGATTTCTAGACATGGTTAAAATTACATCATTCTGGAAAATGTTTTCGCAAATGTCCCCCAAATGATCTGTTCCTTTTGTCAAAAAAGTGCCGAAAATGTCATTGTAGACATTTATAATTTTAAAAAAACCTAATTGTTGACATAATAGATAAATGTAGAAACACAAATTATAACATAACCTAATATTATGTCTATATTACGTTCAAAAGTATTAATCGCAGTTATTTGTAAACTTTTAGGCCATCAAACAGAAATTACAGATCCACAGGCACAAGCCTGTGTCGTCGGTCAGCGAGCGTCCGTCACCACAGGAAGAGGACAAGGCCAAAATGTTGTTCGGCAATCGACATGCCGTAAGTAGCTCTGACAAGCGTTTGAGCACCCTTAAATAGTTTTTTTTTGCTTGGTCTTAATTTGTAACACTTTTATTTAGCTCCTTTATTATATAACAAAAAAAAATAATACATTAATAACCGAATCTGGACGTTTCTTTCCATTTATATGCTATGTGCCTGTGTTAATCTCAATATATATATATATATATGTATATAGCGGATGTCTACAAAGGTTCGCGATTTTCTAAGGAAGTTCTAGTATTTAAAGATACAAAAATGGTAGTTTGAGAGATATTTGCAAGTGCTTTGGAGCATGAAAACTGGTTTGCTTTTAATTGACATTATATTAGATTTTATAAAACTTATTTTTATGACTAACTCTCCCCACACATATTTCTGTGAAAATTGCCCCATCTTTTTTGCAATTTTCACAAACAGTAATAGATTTACCCAAACACATTTGTTTACACATTCTCCTCTTGCACGTTTAATTGGTAGAGTAAGTTATAATTTATTAAAACCATTTATTTAATATTATAAATATTTATTAACTTATATTTATTGCAGCCGGAGAACAAAAGTCAACGAAAAGGCGTCTTCAAGTTTGTGTCCAAATAATTAATCATGGATTTCCTATAGTTCTATCGGTGCTAATCGAATTCAAAACGGTTGTCGGTATGCTTAAACATAGATTTTTTTAATAGAAGAAAACCCAAATTGGGACATATTTACAGTCTTTATCAAACTATAATAAGAGTTCAAAAATTGAAACCAAATCGTGATGATTTCCAAGAGATCACCAACAACAATATACCTTAAACAATATTACTATGTATTATTATTATTATAGATGTTTACCGTAAAGGAATTTAAATTATAGATACTTAATTTAGCGATAATATTTATTGTGTAATGTAATCACAAATTGTAAAATGTATTTTAATAATAAAACCAATGTAAGCCAAATTGAACAATGTTTTTGTTTTGTATTTACATCGTTCTGAAAATATGATATGTAATGTCTAATATAAAGGGTTTTCCAATAGGGACGCTCGAACTTTGACAGCTCATTGCGGCCATGTTGTTTGAGTGACAGATGTCA